>JBBPCZ010000017.1:16200787-16221306 GCA_037974445.1 Brycinus macrolepidotus | reverse complement strand
TGGTGACTTGTAACTTGTAATGGAGTCATTTTTACAGTAAGGTATCTGTACTTTTACTCAAGTATGGTTTTCAGGTACTCTTTACACCTCTGGTGCAGACTAATATGCATATCAGCTCATAAACAACAACCAATCACCTGTGCTGCCCCTCATTTTTCTATTCTGTTTTTTCTAGCCCTGAACATTCATATAAAAACACTGAGGTTTTGGGTAGCAAATAAAAGGTTATATTTGTGTTGTAGACACTGTGACCCCCTTTTTCTTAGTCAGTCAATAAGTTTCTTTGCAATGAATATTTTCACCTCAAACCACTCTGAACGACTTGGTTTACATCTCTGTAACTGAAATTAAGAAAGATTGGTGCAGTTCCCCTTTAAGGGATACTTTCTCAGACCCAAATTAAGCCTAGTCTAGATTAAAAGGATTGTCAGTGATGATTCTTAAATCTTAAGAGACCTTAGTTTGGACTTAAACCTCAAACAGTGCACTAAAATCTTAAACCTTAAACCCTGTTCCTTAACCTTAAACTGTAAACAGTGTCCTTTAGCCCACATGCAGGCTGTGGAACACCTGACTCTATTCCCTCCCGATCAGCAGATGAGCTTCAGCAGGTGTGTCAGCAGCACTGCGTAGGCACTGTGGAGCTGAGATTCAAACTCCATCTCAAAGTCAAATCACGAGAAAAGTTGCTCTTAACAATTTAAATGCACAAAGCATTTTTATTTAGCCCACAGGTTCCCTGAAGTTATTCTGAAAAGTTCATTAAAAGTGTGTTAACATATGCAGTTTATTTATTCATTTTTATTGTATTTCTTGAAGCTGCACCATTTGACCCTATCACACCCCACAGTTCTGTGGTTTGAGGGTTTCTGTTGGGAATCTGATCAGATGCAGATGTAGGAATTCAGCATCTCTGAGTTTATATGCAGTTTAGTAAACTGGTATTAGTGTGTTCTCATTATTTCTGTCCATCCTAATTAATGTTCTCTTCCTTCCCTGTTACTCTGCTTAGTGAGCACCCGTTTGATTTATGTTTGATCTGCATATTAATAAGTTGCTATGGTGGTATGAAGGTGTGCTGGATGAAGCTTTTTATAAGGACCAGCAGAAACACCCACCTGGGATTAGCAGTGCTGACTTAAAACAATGTGTTGCCTCTCTCTCTCTCTCTCTCTCTCTCTCTCTCTCTCTCTCTCTCTCTCTCTCTCCATCCAGGTGGCTTAGTGCATTCTAGTGCCTCAGCATATATAGATCTGGATCTGTCGTCATACTCCCTCACGTATTTCAAAGCAAAACCACTGAGATTATAGTTATCTGTTCAGGATTTCTGGATCACAGGTCAAAGTGTTTAATGCCAGAGAAGGTAGTCATGTCAAAATCCTGTTCTTCCCTTTTTTTCATGTCTACATTTTATACCATTTGAAAGTGCTGGTTGTCTTTTACATTATTTGAACATTTTGTGACTTTTGGACTAATAAAAATGGTCCAAAATTACTTGGAAAAATTCTGTTACATTAAAGTACAAAGATTGTTTTCCCTCTTCTAGCAAGCTGCTGTTTCAGAGATACAAGGTTTGGTTACGACAGTGATGCTTTGAAAAGTGGTGCAAAATTTCTCCATTGTTAACCAGAGCTGCCCAAAGTAGTCAAAAAAATCAAATAAAATAAAATAAAGTAAAATAAAATCAACTGGACACCCTTTATCTACACTGCACATTTGATATTTTGAGCACCTACAAATGACTTACCAGATTGATGATTATATTTTATGCTGTGGAGAAGAAAAACATTGCAGTCAGTCACAGTTGAAAGAAAAAGCCTTCACCACTTGGTGTGTGCTTTCTGATTGTCAGATTTTATTCTTTGGAATGCTGACAGTACAGTATGAAGTCAGCTAGGTCTTTTCTTTCCATCATGATCAGGAAAGCCCAAAAGCAAAGCTTGTAAAGGCATGAAACACGGCACACTTTATCCATCAGCGCTACCGCCGGTCAGAACAGAAGCTTGACTCGGTGCAAGTGTCACTTACACACTGTGATCATTTTCTAGTCCAATTTCTGCTACAGTGATAGACTCACATTGACTGGGATGAACGCTGTATCACACATGTCCTGGTTCTAATGTCACTGTAACAACATGGCAATATCAGGGCCTTTACTCAACCAACCATCAGTCTCATCTGTTCAGTCATGTGCCAGCCTTCAAATGACCAGAGCATTGCGGACTTAAGCATTTGAACTGTAATGTCCCTTGACAACATGCTTGGTTATGTGTTTTTTTAGGCTCAACACTACAAATCCTTCAGTCAAATGATGGTTAGATTGAATAAGGCCCTTGAATGGTTATCAATAGGACTGTGTCTATAGGATCTATGCATGCTGGTATCCGTGTATGGGGCTTAATCAGAGCTAAGGGCTGGGTACCTTATCGAACCGCGTCACTTTTATTGTCCTTTATATGCTGTTTGTGTGCAAGTGGAGGAATATTCCAAAGGATAAGTCGTATCACGAAATAAAAATTCCCGAAAGCACTCGTTACAGTGTGCACTGCAATAAAAGGCTTGTTGCTCTTTATAATGGTAACATTTACTTTGAACAAAAATAACCATTTCTACAAAAAATATTCAAATAATGTTCATTTACAATAATTTATACCTTTTTTCTTTCAGATAGACAGATATAGACTTCTTTTCTTTTCAGTTTGGGCATAACATATACTCACCTCTTTCTGGATTCCGCACAAAACCACGATCTTGAACACAAACTACATAGACATTCATTCTTTTAGCAGTACAGCAACTCAACACCTTTCTCATCGGATGTCTTTTCACATCGACCAAGTGAAAGCTGACAGTAGAGAGAATGCAGAAAAGAACAGTAAGGAGTCAGTCAGTGAGAGTAAAGAACCTTGGCATGAGGAGGCCTCAGTGATATCCACCACTGATCAGGAAAAAAAAAAAAAAAAAAAGCTGGCTAAGTGGTGTGCCTGAACGTCAGCGAGTGTCAACTCAGAACTACTAGAGGAACGACGAAAGAAAATGGTAATAATATACGTCTTTTTGTCTTTCTTTTTTTTTTTTACACTTTTCTTTAGAGTGAATTGCAGGTTGGCTGTTGTTTATTTTAGGTGGGCATTTTTTTTGTTTGTTTTGGTTTGTAGTTCAGTCTAAGCGTTCAGTGTTAAAAAGAGAGCAAGCAGCTTCCCATCACTGTGAAGATGGCCGTGACCCCCGGCTGCCCGTTGCTCTTACGGCCATCCTAGGACGTTTCAGCACGGTAAGGTCCACTCGGTTAAGTAAGGGTCTGCAGCCCCCTTCCCCTCCCCCTCTGTCCGTGTGGGTCAGAGTGATGCTGCGTGTTTGCTGAGGCTGGCTCTAGGCGCTGGCTCTGAGCAGGCTGCTGGTGAGGAGGCACAGCACCATGGTTATGAGGCTGAGGTAGCAGGCCGAGGCGCCGTTGCAGCCTTTCTCCCCCTCACAGCGTAGCTGCTCACACAACACGCCCTTGAAGTCGGGTGGGCACAAGCACTTCTGGTTCTGAATGCATGTGCCGCCATTCTCACACAGCAACAGCTCGTCATCGCACACGTTTGCTGTAGGACCAGAGAAAGAAAGACAGAGACAGACAGAGAGAGAGAGAGAGAGAGAGACATGGTTACTTTGGCCCTTAGCTTAAATGTAGTCGATCAGCCGAGACATGTTTGGTGTCTGAAATGTGCTTCTTTAGTTTCACACTGGAACTATGAGTGGTTGATGAACTATGAGTACACAGAAGTATTTAGTATATGTACTATATAGTATATGTAGTAGTATAGTGTAATAGACACCTATGCCAACTGTCAGTTAGCAAATTGCAGGCCTAAACCATCACACTTCCCATAATTAAGGCATTCTCTAACAGACTGGCTTATGAGGTATCTGAGATCGTATGCCATACTATGGTCTATAAAAATGGTCAAAATTGTTTGTTAGCTAGGGTTGTTTCATAGCTCCAGTGTAAGCCTAAACAAGCAAACTCCAGACACCAGACATGTCTTGACTGACCGACTACTTCTGGGGAAAACTGAATTTTTTTCCATTGCTTTAAAGGTGTCTAAAGTACTTGCTGTCCATCAGATGCAAAGAATATCTGAGGAAAACTGAACACTTAACATTGCATATTATCCATTTTGAAACAAATCTTGTATTTCTATTTTTGTCTTTGTTAATTTTTTTTTTATATAATTGGAAAATGCCTGCAGCTCTTTACATTGCGTGGACATTTCTTGAATGACTGGCAGAGAATTAGGAATGACTTAGAATAAAATTACATTAAGTGTAATTGTACCAACTTCAGCTCACTTGAAAATGCTTCCTCATTCTGTATCCAGCTGAGCTTTTTGAAAGATTCATACATTTTCAGGACGAAGCAATGAAAGACACCTTTTACAACCGAGTATTTTTCATAAATGACTTTTAATCTGTGGCTGATCACGTTGCTTGGTGACTTACGGACGCAGCCTTGTTTCCAATTGTATCCAGGCAGACAGTCCTCACACTTCTGGCCAGTGGTGCCTTCCCGACACAGACAGAAGCCTGTCTCGTTGCAGCGAGCATGCAGGGAGCCCAGCTGATTACAGTTACACTCTGCAGAAAAGCAAGACAGGCTTACCCAACTTCCACCAAAATTATCGACACTCACTGACCTTCAAATCAGTTGGTTATTTTACGCTGAGGTCCATTTTGTATTGCATGCTATATGTAGTGTGTGGGTTTATTTCAAGTTTACATGTGCAGTTCTCCTGGAACCTTAGGCAGTCCTTTAGCCTACACGCAGGCCCCGGAACACCTGAGTTCTTCCCTCTTGATAGAGCAGATGGATTTTAGCAGGTGTGCTGCCAGCAGGCCTACTTAGTTCTAACTAATGTGCAAGACAGTGGAGCTGTGTTTAGAACCTACAGTGAGAAAAGCTGTGCTCACTTAGACACACACAACATTTTTTCTAGGCCACAGGTACCCAGAAGTAATTTATTGTGAAGTCATAAAAGGCTTTTTAAAAGTTAATTAACCTGCCTCTTTTCAGATTATATTCAGTTTTAGTTTGGCCATTTAAAGATGTATAGGTTTGTTGAGTTGGTGCAATTTCTATGTCATTGAAATGGACTGTGGTGTGGGGTTCTCTCCAGCAGAGGCCACTCTATCATTGTGGCACTCAGTTAAACACATGCTACAGTAGCAGTTCTGCACCCACTGCAGCGATGACCAGCATGACCAACAGGGACAGTATTGAGACTAACACTTATACATCACAAAGTGCACTATTTTTATAATTGAGCTAAATTGATCACTAATTTTACACTATGGTCAAAGCCTAGATTAAATGACCGAGCGACTCTGTAGGCCATTCACTTTCCCTGGCAGTCTGTCCAGGAAATCAGCCATTACAAAGTCATTAATTTAGAAAGTCCTAAACCTCATCATTATTTGAATTCCAAGCTAGAATTAGTCCTAAGGGAACTTTGCTGGACAGTAGAGGGCTGGAAAATGTGGCCAGGGGTGGTGAAAATGGGGCAATGATACGAAGCTGAATGATATTAGTAATTTGGAGCTTCGCTGGTGCAGAACCTTTCATATTCTCCACATCAAGAGGTTTTCCATGTTTAAGTAGGATAGGAGAAAAGGAGGACTTCCCTCCCTACTGGACAGAATAAAAACTTGCAGCGGGGATAAATGAGGCCTGCAGTTGAGGTACGACAGGGAGAAGTGAGCGGTGAGGGTAAGCAAAAGGAGGTTTTTCTGACTGACCTATGCAAACATTCTCATCGTCCAGCTCGGCGGAAGCGTTCCGGAAGTATCCGAGGCGACAGTGCTGACAGTTCTGCCCTCTAGTGTTGTGTTTGCAGCTCACGCAAGTCACAATGTTGATAAAGTCAATATAGCTGCAGCGGTTTGAGTGACCATAGCACTCGCAGTCTGCCAGAGGAAACAGGAGAGAGGAGAGAGGTGTTAGTGCAGGGAAAGGGCGAGGCCACAGGGGGAAAGAGGAAAAGGGCATGGGGCAGGAATAACAAGAATATCGCCCTAAGACTGAAGCACTAAAGGCAAGCCCTACTGACAACACTTGCTAATGGATTTATCCTAATGTTTATCACAGTGGAACAGTAAAAACAGCACATTTACATATTGTCACTGTTGGGACAAAACCCCATATCAAAATGGCATTTTTACAGAAGAGGATCGGATGTAATAAGGTTATTATGCATGTAATTTGAGCATTTCTATTGGTCTATTCATCCTGAAATTTTGGCACAATGTAAATGGCAACAAGCATTTTCAAATTCAAATAAAAAATGGCAAAAATTAAGATTTGGAAAGGTTTCGATTCGACAGCGACAACATTCTACACTGCAACATTACGGCTGTCTTGATACATTTATTTTATTTTTAATCACTGATTAAAATGTATTTTAAGTCATCACAGATTAGAACTGGCTATAATCACAGCATGCCATGTGGTTATGATTTTTAACGAATCCAACAAATGCTCTTGAAGTTCAAATGCTAATTTACTGGGCTTTTTAGTTGAAAGCTGAGTTATTTAGGAAGCCATCATTTCCACTTCTTTAGTGTTTTGGTGCTTGGGGGCTATGAATAATTGATATGATGTTTTAAAGATGCTGGTGATGTGGGGACCTGCTGTGTCGCAGTCCGCCGAGCTGTGGGATGGGGGGCAAGAGCAACTAATGAAATATAAATGCTCAATTACTGCCTAGATTGGCAAAGGGACCGAACAATGTTTCACAAACAGTTTCCCATCTTTAGCAAGCCAGGCAGCCGAAACTTCACTGGCAAAAAATGCAAAGTAGTGTTTTTTTGTTGTTGTTGTTGCTGTTTTGCCATGGGCAAATCCTCACGCAAACACAATATACCTGCATCTGCTCACCTTAACAGACAAACAAAGCCAGAGCATGCAAGCAGAGATGAGACAGAGACGGGAAGAAATGAAGAAATGGAGAAGATGAACAATGCAGAAATGTTTGGAGGGCAATTTTTCCACAGTTTCCAAAATCATTGTCTTCAATTAACTTGAAGGCATAAACAATATTCAAAGCCAACAAAGCAAAAAAATGACAGCCAGTCGCTGTCCTTGCAGATCCTAGTGTTGTATTATCACCAAACTGCTTCAAGACACTGTTAAACAAGGCAAATGTTCAGTTCTGTCCATTCTGAGATGCTGTCTTACCTTCGAATCTGACATACGTTATCCTCGTCAACTGAGTTCTTGGCCCTCCAGGGATCAAAAGCCTTCGAATGACTTTGGAATAAAATCAGGTGCTGTTAAATGGACTTCTTCAAGTGAGAGAATTGACTAAAACTATTATAATATCACCACAAAAACTATGGTATGGGATTTCTATACATGGATCTAGTTAGGTATAAGCTAATGAATGCGCTACCATTGCTAAATCTATTTTTTTAAGCCAGACACCCCATTTCATCAGTAACAGCATCACCACTTTTATTCAGTGTCATCTAGAGCTTCTAATGCAGGATCTTCAGTTGAGTTAAAAAATGAGTGTAATGAGTGCCCGTGTAATGGGGTTTACTTGGTTCAGCCAAGTCACTTTGGCCTTCTAAAACACTTTCTAATTAAAACAATGGAAACCAACTACAACTACACAAGCACATGCTAGACTCTGTAGTCCAATACCTTTTTTCTCATAGTCTTTCTTTTCATAATTTTTTTCTTTCTTTTTTTCCTTTTCTTTCTTTTCCTCTTTGGCTTCCCTGCTCTCTCCCACTTTCCGAGCTTCACTGTCCTTTCCAGCCTTCGCAGAGACTGTGCACACCGGAAAGAGAACATTGGATCTCAGATTTTACTCTTTATTTTATTCAGTTTGATTTGGTATTGAAAAAGTCATAGCATACTAATGGTCTTTATCAATAATATTATATGTATGCTGCTACAAAGTGTGGCCAGAATGTGTTGCATGTATGCAGAGCTTTAGCCACAAATGCCCCCACAGCACTGGAAGTGAGTGTAATTGTGTACCTGGCACCTCTTTGTCTTTGTCCTTGTCTTTTGATTTAGCAGGCTCTGAATCCTCTTTTTCATATGTAGATGGTGTTTCACTCTTCTCCTGTCCTCCAGACCGACGGTTTGTCTCAGGGACACCAGGAGCACCAGGAACATCAGGACGAAAAGGAGCCTTAGTAGGAGTAGGAACTTCAGTGGTAGAAGCTTTTGGGGCTAGAGCAACAGGAGACGGATCAGCATCAGGGGGAGGAGCTTTAGGTTCGGCAGCTTCAGGTGCAGGAGCTTCTGGAAAGGCAGGTTTAGGTGCTGGAGCTTCAGGAGGAGGAGCTTTAGGTTCGGCAGCTTCAGGTGCAGGAGCTTCTGGAAGGGCAGGTTTAGGTGCTGAAGCTTCAGGAGGAGGAGCTTTAGGTTCGTCAGCTTCAGGTGCAGGAGCTTCTGGAAGGGCAGGTTTAGGTGCTGGAGCTTCAGAAGGGGGAAGAGCTTTAGGTGCAAGGTCTTCAGGAGGAGCTTCAGGTGCAAGAGCTTCTGGAAGGACAAGTTTAGGTGCTGGAGCTTCAGAAGGGGGAGCTTTAAGTACAGGTTCTTCAGGGGGAGGAGCTTTAGGTGCAAGGTCTTCAGGAGCAGCTTCAGGTGCAGGAGCTTCTGGAGAGGGAGCTTTAGGTGGAAGCACTTCAGAAGAAGGAGCTTTAGGAGGAGGAGGAGTTTCAAGTGCAGATGTTTCAGAAGGAGAAGGAGGTTCAGGTGCAGAAGCTTCAAGATAAGGGGGTTCAGGTGAAGACAGTTTAGGAATAAGATCTTCAGGTGCAGGAGCCTCAGGTGCAGGAGTTTCAGGACGAGGAGCAGCATTAGGGGGAGAAGCTTCAGGTGCAGGGACTTCAGGTGGTAGAGCTTCCAAAGGAGGACCATCGGGTGAAGGAGCTTCAGGTAGAGAAGCATCAGTAGGAGGTGCTTCGGGGGCAAGAGCATTAGGAGGAGGTGCTTCAGTGTCAGAAGCATCAGAAGGAGATGCTTCAGGGGCTAGAGCAGCAGGGGTGGCAGCTTCTGGGGAGGGAATTTCAGGTGCAGGAATTACCGAGACACTTATTGCAGTCACAGCACTTAGCACAGGTGACGTCGTGTCAGGGACCACTGTTGTTGAAGCAGCACCAGGTCCTGGAATGATAGCATCAGGACCCAATGTCATGGCATCTTTTGCTACAGGGGCAACACTGGTCACAAGAACAATCCCATCAGTTACTGGAACAGCTGCAATAGATGCCTTTTCGATTATATTAGCTGCTGCTTTAGTTGCTGGACAAACGGCATCAGTTGCCAGAGCGGCAGAATTAGTTGTCAGAGCTGCAGCATCAGTTGCTGAGGTAATCACATCATTTGCTAGAGTGAGCAAGTCATTTGTTGCTGCAACAGTTAAAGGAGAAACTTTACTTATATCTGCAGTTACCACATCAGTGGCTGAGAAAGTTCCATCTGTTCCTACTGGGACTTCACCAGAAGGAGAAACAACAACTGGTTTGGCTTCATTAATCTGCATTGGTAAAGTTGGTTGGGAGGCTGCACTGGGTGAGGTAACTGCATCTGTTGTTAGTGTATCCGCACTTGTTACTTGAGAAATTCCACCAGTTACTTCAGGAGCGAGTGTAGTGAGCAACCCAGAGCTTGGATCACTCGCTGGATTTAGCGAGTCAGATGTTTCTGTAGACAGATCCTTAACTGGACTTAACACTGCAAATGTTGCTGTCACATCGTTGGCCACAGTCAAAGCTGTGTCAGGTACTGCAGTAACCATGTCCGATGCTGAGGTAGCTGTAACTGTGTACAAACCACAGATAGTCAAATCGCTAACATTTCTTCCCTGGCACTGTCAGTATAGCAGTCCATGACCCGACATTGCTGCCTTTAGGTCTTATATACTTGACGTAATGGATGATATTGCACTGATTCAACCTTTTGCCATTTCCAGTTCAGCAGAAATGGGATACACATGCCCTGATAGCATCACTACTACCCCACTCCCCCACCACACACACAAATCCATCCTACTCCTCAAGGACAGGACTTACTGCTCCTTCCTGTTATGGTTTCATGTATCTATCTCCCTCCAAGGGTTCAATAAATTGGCCCTTTTTTGGTCTCCGTCATCATGACCTGGCCTCTTTTCTCTTATGAAATATTTAGCAGCAGTTCATTCAATCGCTATTCAAAAATAGATCTAAAACGATTGAGCTTTGGCCTTCAGCTGAGCCCCACCTGCCACGCTGGGTGCTTCTTGAAGTCACTGTGTTTCACAATAACGGCGTATTTAATGATTTATCGCCCTTGGCGGCTGATAGTGCTCTGAAGCTGCGCTTGCCGTTTTCATAGTTGGAGCTTCAGCACTGGCATGTCTGAAACACACAGGTGGATGCTGACAAGCACCTGGGTGTAAGGAAGGGAAAGGGCGGAATAGGCAAGGTGGTGGAGAACTGTTTTTAGACTGCACAAATAAATATTAGGCCATTTTGTTGCTGTCAACAAATTCATTTTCTACACCTGCTGTTTAGCTCGCGACACATGGGAGAATTAGCTCTCTCTGAGCAGCAAGAGAGTTCACATTAAGTCAAATCACTACTTGTTCACTTTTGTTTTACAACAAAGTGGTTCACTTGTTCATCATTTGGCTTAAATGATTATTTGTCAGTGATGCCATGATCAGCTGTCAAATCCCGCACATGACAACCACAACCATGTGAAAAAAATGCACCCCTTTCATCTCCTTTTATTTAAAATCAATTTCAGACTCCACTGAGACCCCCCCCCCCCCCCCCCCCCCCCCCAAATCAATGACAGCAGGCTTGGACCTGCTGTATGAGTAAGCAGCACCTGTCTCAGGTGTTTCCACAGGCCATGAGCCAAGCTGGCTCGGTGACTTGAACAGGCACCCTTAGACAAGAAGAGCTTGAGCTTAAGGAGCTCGCTGCATGGCACTGTTAGTTTGGCATGTTGGCCCATATACGTTAATGACTGATTTAGCACAGCGGTAATCACGTTTAATCCCATAGCCTCACACCACCTCAGGAGAGAATATGGCACGCTATTACCGCCATCAATCACCAGCAGATTTAGACTGAAACAGCTCCAGTCTCTTTTTCTGCTAAAGCCAAGAGAGAAAGACGAAACTCCAGTGGGCCATGATGCATTATTTCAGTTCTTCTTCCTCCTAAAAGGTCCTAAATGTTCTATCTTCTGGGGATTTGACTTGCAGAATCCATTTCCTGCAAAATATTTTATCAGCCATCAAAAAGACAGCAAATTTCTATTGACTGGCATTCCCTCACCTTTGTGAGACTTTCTGTCATTTCTACAAAAAAAAAACACCACTTTACAATATCACAAAGGACAATATTTCCAGTCATGTTTCCTCCTCAGCAGACCGCATGCAGATGTGAAGGTGAAGCTTCCGAATGAACGGCCGTAATGTATGCACACTCACAGGCTTTGGAGGACAAGGAGCTGGAGTGAAGGTTCTACTATAAACATCACCTCTGTTGAATATTCTGCTCTTCAATTATTAACACAAGTGTAGCTGAATAAGTTGAACTTGTGGAGAATCCCTAACCCACAAAACTGATCACGTGTGTAACTCTGGCAAGGTCGAAATGTGCCAGCAAAGTTCTACCCCCCCCCCCCCCACACACACACTCCCCCCATTCCTGTAATGCTCTCACTCTTCTGCTAGAAGACTAGAAGAGAAAAAAGTTTGATGTCTTTGTTCTTGCAAGAAGAAAGTGTGAAGAGTCAGTAGTGAAGCAGCATTTGCAAAGCACTGCTTACCTGTCAGGTCAGGTTCTGTAGGCACTGGTGCCAGTGCAGGTGCAGTTGCAGAGGGCGGTGTGCTTAAAGGAGGGCTCTCTGTCTGCTCAGCAGTAGGAGGCAGTGTCATAGTGGGCTCGGTACTTTCAGCAGGAAGGTCTTAGGAGGACAGTGTCAGAGTATTGCTTGAATATACTTGAATACTAGGCTTGTTAAGTAGGCTTAGAATGAGGTCATTCTTATATATTCAAATATAAAGAAACCTGGAAACTGGAATCTCCATAACATCCTGTCTTCAGGACACTTTTTGAACACAAAATTCCAACAGTCAAGAAGTTTAGGGTTTATTTTTTCAGATCTATGAGTGGCAAAAGTATGTGACCCTTTGCTTTCAGTATCTGGTGTGCAACAATAACTGCAAATAAACATTTCTGATAACTGGTGATCAGCCCTGCACATTGGTTTGGAGGAATTTTAACCCATTCCTCCAGACAGAGTAGCTCTGTATGGCATGTTGGTGGGTTTCCTGACATGAACTCCTTGCTTCAGATCCTACCACAACATTTCTGTTGGGTTCAGGTCAAAACTTTAACCATTATTTGGTAGAACAACTTGTGTGTTAAGGATCAGTGTCTCATGGCATGACCCACTTTCTCTTGAGATTCAGTTTACAGACAGAGGTGCTGACATTTTCCTTTAGCATTCACTGGTTTAATTCAGAATTCATTGTTCCAGCAATGATGGCAAGCCATTCTGGCCCAGGCCCAAACCATGATACTGCCACCACCATGTTTCACAGATGGGGCAAGGTCTTCCAAACATAACACTTCTCATATAAACAAAAAGTTAGATTTTGTTCTCCTTTGTTCACAAAACATTTTTCCAAGAGCTTGTCCATGTGAACTTTAGCAAACTGTAAACGGGCAGCAATATTCTTCATGGGGGAGCAGAAGTTTTCTCCTTGCAACCCCACCATGCACATCATTGTTCTTCAGAGTTCTTCTGATGGTGGACTCATGAACAATAACATTATCCATAACAATAACAATAACATTAACAATAGCTTCTTAGTTCCTTAGTTTCTTTGCGACCTTGCAAATTATTACACAACTTGCTCTTGGACTGATCTTTGTTGGTCGACCACTTCTGGGGAGAGTAACAATGGTCTTGAATGTCCTCCATTTGTACACAATCTGTCTGACTGTGGATTGGTGGGGGCCACACTCTTTAGAGATGGGTTTTGTAAGTTTTCCAGGCTGATAAGTATCCTAAGAGGTCCTTCTTTGTCCATGCCATAATATACTTCTACAAACATGTAGATGTTGATAGATCACTGTTCTTTAACTAAAACAGGCTGCCCACTCACAGCTGATAGACATCCCCTTGATTGAAAACACCTGATCCTAATTTCTCCTTCTAATTAACTGTTAATCCTTTATGTTCGCAAACTCTTGCCACTCACAGACATGTACTATTGATTCATTTTCCTCATTAAAATGAATCAAAAATTATAATATTTTGTCTAATTTGTTTAAGTGAGGTTTTTTAAAAAGTATTTTTAGGACTTGCATGAAAATCCGATGATGTTTTAGATCATATTTAAGAATAAATATGGAAAATTCTAAAGGGTTCACAAACTTTCAAGCACCGCTGTTTATACCACTTTAAAGAAACATACAATATGGTCCAAAAGTGAAAATATGCAGCTTTCTTCTCAGAAACTAATGCAAAATACCAGTTCAAAACAGTCTAAGCGACTTAAGACCTACCTAATCACACCACTAATTCTAATTCTACGCATGACTAGTATATTAAAAACACCACCAGAAAGCTAATGCCACCTTAAAGAAAGCCACTCTAATAAAAAACACTAGCCTAAAGCTATTTTAATTCAACAGGCTATATTAAATCAACACTAATCCATCCAACAGAGCTAGTCGGGATGCTAATGCAGTCTCTGCAGATCCCACCTGGAGTGTCTGACAGCGGGTCCCAGGCTGCAGAGCTGACTGTGGGGGCAGGAGATGCAGTCAGCGTGTCTCGGGAGAGGCCTGTGTCTAGTCAGCAGAGAGGAGGACGAGGTCTTATATACACACAGATCAAATAGCAGCATGCTTTTGCCCATCACAGGCATTTCAGCCTGACTTCAGCTATTCATCACAGACAAAGGGCACTTAGGACATGGCTAAAGACAATATGGTGAGTCTAGGGGTGGGCACTTTTTTGTGATAAAATACATCTTCTGAGTATATCATGGAATGGTCAGTATAAATTTACACAGATTTAAACCAATTATAAGAAGGCTGTAAACTACAGTCAGTGTACAGTAACTGCATAAACTGACTGGATAGCATTTTGCATGTTTAATGTAGTTTACCAATCCTTAGAGAGTAATTACCTTTCATTACATAATGATTATTGCATTATATGTGAAATTAAATATGTAATCACATAGAATTAGATATTTAATTACATAAAGAGTTGCATTTACATTCAATTTATCTTCTGTACCCTCTACTTCCAATTTGCACTTTCAGAATTTCCATTCTAATTTATAAATAAATCTTTTAAAAAATTAAGAAGACACTGTCATAACGGGCTGATATCCCAACAGCTGCTTGTTTCTATGAAGTTTGTGCAGTTTCAGTACACTGCTTGTTTTATTTTTCATAGCCTGGTGCATTTTGTCAGTTTAAACTTGTAACCCTCAGAAAAAAAAACTAAATACTGTGATACATATTCTGGGTTGTCAAAGTGTCTTTGAATATTTTCCTGTTATATTTGTGCCACATAGTGAGTCCAATAAAGTGGGGACGGGACAAACTCACTGCTCAGAAACTCTGCTCTGTGGCCACTTACGCTCTGTGGTCAAATATGCAGAGACCCCTCCCCTCACTTTCACAGCGGCTGGCGTTGACCAGCACAGCAGGAGAGAGGTGTCCCCCCTGGTTTAGAGGGATGACCGCGTCGTGTCCCGCTGTATCACAGTTGATGGGTGCATTGGGATTCGGCGCCGGCAGCCCGCAGTCTACCCACAGCTGCCGCTGCTTCCTGCTACCAGGCATACTGATGTTTTATTAAGGCCATGGCCCTCCCCAGTGCTTCATAATTAAAGCATGGCTCAAGATACCAGCTCCCAATTCCGCACTTACAAACTCGCCCGCCCGGCTAACTACCACAAAATCATTATAAGCATTCTGCCAGTTAACGAAGAAGGCCCCTCATTATGGCCAAGTTCTGTTTACCAAATGCAGTGGCACGTATAAAAACATTATTCTTTATCATTATTATTATTGTTCTTGTTGTTGTTGTTGTTATTAATACTAGCTGCTTTTTACAATGTGTGAATGAATGGACTAACAGAATTACTCAGAATTACCCATTTTGGAAAAAATAGGGTTTTTTTTACAATGGAAATTTTTTGTTTATGCGCAATAAACTATTCAGCTGATTTTCCTGCATTTTGACAGATCTGATGTCTTTGGGGAAAAAAAAGGATGAAAAATCAAGGATCAAGGAGCTCCTCATAGATATTCAGGGTGTGATGTATAAAGCTTTCTGCATCAGTTTCAGGTGTAAATTAAACACTCTCCCTGTGTGTTACGTACGAACATGCAGTTTACAGGTCATGTTCTGTAAAAACGTATGGTTCTCTCTCATGCATCAGCACATAATCCATTTCATTTACTAAAGTTTGAGCGACTGGTGTTGACTGGCATTGCCTGGATTTTCTCCTTTTAAACCTGGTATAAATTAACAGTAATGTCTCAAAGACGTGTTTACTTGAAGATTTCCTTTAACAATGGCAGCAGGCACAGCGGCAACATGAAAACACATACCCTGAAGGTGAGCTGATAGAATATTTACCAACAGAATAACACTATTTGGTTGTTTTGGTGAGAAATAACATTTTTTAACTTCCGTGGTTTTGTTTTTTTTGTTTCAAGCTTCTTGACAGCTGACCCTTTAAAATGCATCTCATGGGCATGCCTAGTTAGTATGTGGCAGTGGCGAAGCGTAGCTCTAACAGAATAAGGGGTAAACCCCTGTAGTGGGCCGTATCGAAGGGAGGGTCAGATGTTTCTTGACTGCTTCGTACTGATTTTTTAACTCAGCACGCTGCATAGAAGGATTGTCATCCAGGGAAAAAGAAACACAAGCTGTCAAGTGTGCAAACCCTGAACAAAATTCGTCTCTCTCACTAAAAACAAAACTTATTATATTTCTTCTGGACAGACTGCATTTGTACTAACATACGACATTGTACTTTTTCATCTTCCTTGTTATTGCCTATCTTCCCTATTTCTCTTATATTCACAGTCATTTTCTCATCAGTTGAGCTCTCTCTCTTCCTGTTATGTTGATGGTCACTTTCTGTTTGGTCAATGGTTATGAACAAAAGGACAGCCGATTCTTTCTTGTTGTTTCTCTTCATTCATTATCTGCTTATCCCTAACCAGGGTCTTGGGGGGTGCTGCAGCCTATCCCAACTCTCATGGGGCAAAATGCAGAGAAACACCATTGTAGGGCAGACACACAATATCACATGAACACTCACAACTAGGAGTAAATTAGCATCTCCAATTCACCTGATGTGCATGTCTTTGAACTATGGCAGGAAACTGGAGCATCCAGCGGAAACCCACACAGATGGGCCGGGAACTGAACCCAGAACATTCTTCCTGTGAGGCAACACCGCTACCCACTGCACCACCCTGTTTCTCTTCCGCATCCCTGATTTGTCATAACCATTCCTTGCCAGCTGGACCTTAAATCTGCTCTGAAAATAATATCATTTTGTCATTTTTATCACTGTTACTCTATTACCATCTAGCAGACTTCTCTTAAAGATACTGTATATATGTTATGACTATTATTCCTTTATTGGCTCTTCCTAAAAGATGCGGCCTGGTGCAACAACCCTTTCCACCTACCACTGTTTCTGCCTTTAGTAGGTGGTCCAGTGTGAAGTTTGTGGTTCTAGCAAATTAAGTCTTCAATTCAAATGCTCAAATTGCAAATTTGAAAATTCCCCTTTTTTCCCTCTGCATACATCTTGTTCTCAGAGGATTCATTTTCAGTGGCATTTGGGTGAAGGGTGCCTCTGACTTCTCCCCTTTCTTTCTACTACACTGAAAGATCGAAACCTTATAAATGCTAATCAACATTAAATGGATTGCTGTGTGTGTATACTATAATACTATACCATGATATAGAATAGTACTATATTATAGTCTAGGATTACAGTATCAATGTATTTAAACATATGCATGTTCATGTGTGTCTGTGGGTGTGCACATGTAGTGTATATGCATGGTTATTTGTGCAAGCATGCATATGGATGCGGGGGCACATATGTGCACATGGATATGTGTGTGTCTGTGCTTGTGTTTGAGAGAGAGAGAGAGAGTGAGAGTACATGGTAGGTCTTGTAGCGGCCGTGGTGTTCCGGAGAGCGGAGAGGTGCCTGGGGGACGTCAAGAGGGCAAGCATATGGCCAGCAGGAGTGTGTAACGTGAGTACTGGCAGATCCCCCCACCACCACCATCTGCCACTACTCTAGCATGGTGACAAAAGACCGGGCTCTGCCATCCACTGTTCTTCCTGCCTCCCCATGCTGTACACACACACTAGAAACACAGCACACACTGACAACAAGCTAAGCATGTGTGTGCTCACATGAGTGTGGAGCTACAAGGCTAATGTAGAAGAAATGGAAGCTCATGAACACCTCTTAGCTTGTAAACTACATGCCTAAATCTTGTCACACATTCCTTTTAACTGTATTTGTAGCCTACAATTCATCTCAAACAGACCTGCTTATGTGTTTTTTTACTGGGATGTACTGAAAGTTCGGTCGCTGGAAAGTTTCAGCGAGAAGGACTGAAGAATGGCACATTCAGTTTTCAGTCAGTAGAGAATGAAATGCAAAAAATATCCGCTGTGTGGAACTGCCTCACAGTTTCTAAGGGGGCTTTCAGACCACAGATTTGTAAGTAGTGTTTTAACATTTGTAAACTATGACTGCATCAATAAAACGCATCAACAGAACGTAAGCAGTGTTTGTGCAGAGGACACTCACTGCTCTAATTCCACATGACTGGATGCAGTGAAGTTATTCCCCAAGCTGTGTAAGACGATGTGTTCAGTCCTGCACAAACAGCGCCCTTGCTGGATAGATGTATGAGTTATTTTGGGTCTGATGGGAGGCCCACAAGATTAATAAACATTCATCATCCAAACTCCAAATCTCTCTTGCTGTCTCTCTCTCTCTCCCTCTCCCTCTCTCCTTTAGGAGACGAAGGATTCAGTGTGCTTGTGTCACAGCTAGAAGTCTCACCTTGGAGAACCTCAACCTACAATCCAAAAAGTGATGAAAGATGGAGGAGATTATATCATTCAGAGCACCGCATTGCTTAAATATCCATAAAAATTGCCACCTCAGTAAAAATGAGCCCTTTAAAGGTAGTTATGCCCTGTTTAACCCACAGTTATTGCCAGCGCTTAGAAAAGCATGGTGTCTTGTGACAGATATTTTCTTGCTCATAGCTTATTCACAATGTCTACAGAAATCCTTGAGTTAATCTGAGCACTTTTAAGACTTTTAAATGCCACTTCAAATGTAACCAAAGTCAAACAATCCAGGTACTCATTATGCACCATAACAGAAAGTCACAGAAAAATATCCAGACCAACGATTCAGTGAAATACATTTTGTTTAACATCAAAATACATTCTGTTACTTTGCTATCACTAAACACAAGGACCTTCATGTGGGAAACTAGAGGAACTGGAACTAGACTAACCATTCTCTAACCGACCTTTTTGAGAATAAAACAACGAAAAGATCCTCCTGAAGGGGCAGCTTCAATTACTGAAACACTGATTGGAAACACTCTCGCAATACCAGGTTTATACTAGAAATGGGCACAATTCAAGTATTCTTTGAAGTGCACAGAAAGAGACAGAGAGAGAGAGAGAGAGAGAGAGAGACCCATTCACATAAACAAATCAATGTTTTAATCATTAAATACCAAGTTAATACAATGGTTAAATTAAATTATTTTAATGGGAAAGTACATTTTAGTAATGCCTTTTACCCATTAGTCTAACAAAATTATGTTACTAAATCAAATTACACTATTCATAGATCTTTCCCATTTAATCATGTGGAAATCCACCTCTAAAACTGACCTGGAAGAATAAAAAGACCATTAGAACTCAAGTAGCAGTAGTCGTATAGTCAAGTATTGGTGCTTCATATGAGTGGTGCTCTGCATCAGTGACACTGTGTGTCCTTGTTAGAGTATAATGGTTACAGTTTTGAATTTGCATTTACATGTTATGTACTTCGGAAGTTATTTACAGATTTTAGCAAGTTCCCAGTGACTTCTAAGTGTGTTATGAGTCAATGGATCCTATTCTGTTCTAAGTAAAACCCAGACTTTAGAGTACGTTCTGGGTAAGCGACAGTATAGATGCGGCAGATAGAGATTAGGCTGAAAAATGCTGGTCTCTAGACTGGAAAACTGATCTCTAGACTGATCTGAGATGGGGAACTCTGATTTGAACACCGTCTGAGGGTGAACCAGTGATCCGGTCACATCTCCAGCCTGAATATGGGTTCACAATCCGCATCGGACTGTTCCATAATTCAGAAGGACAAATGAGCTGAGTGACGCGCCATTGTTCAATAGGTTATGGATGACAAAATGAAAAAGAACCATTCTCTCCTCAGGGCCTAAAAATATTTGAAGCAGTCATGAAACTTTAAGCACACAGTGGCCCTTCTGCATGCATCACTGTATTTGATCTAACACATCTCACCCGAAAAAACGCTGTGGCAGAGGAAGAGGGGAAAAAGAAAACAGGCGTGCCCTGCCACACACACGCGCGCACACACGCAAATGTAGAATCCTTGAAACACGGTTTTTGTGGGTGTGTATCTGGAACTGTGAATAGGAAATCATATTTTTTATTCCGCTATTGATTTTTGCTGAATGTTAGGGGTCTTTTTTTCAGTCACATCACCTTGAGTGAAGTAATGCACAGCATATGTATTTGTGCTGTGCTGGGCGTGTGTATTGAATGCTAATGCACTACTGTAGCAGCAGCGAGCTGTTGAAGTGTGGGGCCCAGGGGATTGTGGGAGGCCACAGTGATACATACAGCTGTGATAAAGTGCTTCCACTCCGACGATCTTCTCTCAAGGGTCAGAGGTCACAGGTCACAGAGAGAAAGTGCTCACAGTCACATTTTGATGCTCTTCTATTGTATGCGCCCATGTGCTAGTGGAACACAGACAAATAAAAAGACTTTCCCGTCCTCACTCAGCACCACCCCTTCTCTCACACACACAACGACAGTATATAAGGCCAAACACTACAGGCTATAGCCTCTACAATACTGAAAAAACGGTGCTTAGCAAAGTACAACACTAACTGAATAACCGAGCTACAGCTCCCAGACCTTGCCTAACCAGCTTGAGTGGAAGAAGCCCCAGATTACAGAATTGCATCAATTTTCCCAGGACCCTCACATTCCAAGGTCCAATTATACCAGGTTCTATGCTCCTGGCTCTGTGCTCCCAGTGACCTATGTATCCACACTGTGAAAATATGTAACAAGGTGGTTATCAGATTATGGAAGATTATAAGCACAAAAATTCAAATGGCAATTCATTTTGCAATTGGCAATTCAATATTCAATCAGAGCA
>JBBPCZ010000017.1:16184902-16200687 GCA_037974445.1 Brycinus macrolepidotus | reverse complement strand
GCTCTGATTGAATATTGAATTGCCAATTGCAAAATGAATTGCCATTTGAATTTTTGTGCTTATAATCTTCCATAATCAGATAAGCTTTAGTAGTCTAAAGTAACCGATGTGTGTAACCTTAGATAGCGCTCGAGTGACTGACATCATTTGCCATTACGGGATAGAATGTTGCAGTGCAAGTGCTCTGTGAGCTGCTGCAGAGATTCTCACAAAAGGTGAATAATCCATAGAAAACATTAAATACTAAATACTAGTAGAATTGTATCTAACAAGGTTACTTCATCATGGCTGGATAATCATTTCTTGGTTAAAAGCCCTGGATGCTAAGTGATGGCCAAGAGAATGCCATGACCCTGGGCAGCCATTCTTAGTAGGTCTGTAAGGCTGCTTCCATTACAGAACTCCATAAATGTTCAAATTTGTTAAAGTAATGGGCTGTTGTTATTCTGCACAAAGTTTTATTGCAGAAAAATGGGCTTTAATTTGTTCAAAGTGTAATAGAGAAACATGCACTCTGTTTCCAGTGTGTTCAGGGAATTTGAAAGAGAAACTGGCAAACCAGAATCTTTTGTGTAGGTGTCAAGCACCTCTGAATGTGGATAAAAGCACAGTAAAATTTGAATTACAAGGCTTGGAGCTAAATTTGAAGCAGTGATAAAAGGAGATTATATTTGTTCTGCTTTCTCGCTGTGTCTTTAGTTGACTGCTGTACAAATATAAAGATATTCAACTATTGAGCAGTAATTAACATTTTCTTTATTCTATTTTTTATTCTTTTTCTTTTTTTCTTAAAAAAATATTTTGCTGCATATAAGAGGTGTGAGAGTTGTGTGTTTATTGTCCCATACACATAAATGTATGAGAATCAAATATTTTTTAACCTAAAAAACAAGTAATCTGGTTGCTTTAAAACTTCTGAACAAGTTGAGTAAGAACAATATTATGTTTTATCCGTTGTGTTATCTGCTTATTTGAAATTAAATAAAATTTTAAGGCAGCCAGGTTAATTTTCCAAGTTAAAACACTACATAATTTTTAACGTGCAGGTTCTGTGTTTCCAGGGTCCTATATCGCAGACACTTTTTTCCCAGGCCCTATGTTCCCAGTGTCCAATATTCCTTGGTCCTATATTCCCAGGGGTCATATGCTCTACACTGAATAATTGCTTTAACTGGTATAAGCTTCAGGTTTTGGGAGAAAACCATAGTGTGCTGCTCTTCCGTTTTTGTTATTGCTATATGTGAAGCCCACAGATTTGTTGCTCTGTCTTATGAACAGAGAAGGAGAATGATACAGAAACTGAGGATTCTCTTTCAAGACGTGTTCAAACATTCTATAGTTAGCACAAATTCCAAATTCGGTAATATTTTGAAATGTTATTAATATTGTAAAGTTTAAACAACACCATGAGTAAAAACATTTAAGCGTGGCATATTCTTGCTCTCTGTAGCATAAGGGAATCTACTTGGAAGCACCATGTCAATAGACACAATTTCTGAAATTATATAGCTGAAAATGTAATATGTACCTTTGTAAATAGATCAGAGATGTGGATGTTAGTCTTAATTTCATGAGGGAACATATGACTGAGTCATCATGGGGCTACAACATGGGGCCATCGGAACATACAGTCTCCTAGAAATATTCAACAAGGGAGTAGAGGGTCCTGGGGGCTGTTTCCTAGCAGTTATCCAACTGGCAAGTTAATCTAATTATCTAGGTATCATTATCAGGTGTAAATGTAATGTAAAGTTTGCTAGTCAGAATAAGCAATATGAAAGAAATGATACATTATAAAATTACAGTTTATAAATAAATAAAATTATAGCTGGATTACTTAAAATCACTCTTTGGGTTACTGTACGTTGGGTAACTATACCTTAACAATTTTTACTTGGAAAAAGCAATTTACACCTGCTAACACAGCTGGCAATTGGCTAACCCTAAACTTAACTCTTTTCCTTTTTATCCTTTTAATTTTGAAAGAACCAACATCTACTGAAGCAGGGGCTTCTTCTACCCAGCCAAATCTGTAGGTCTGCAGATACTACCAGCTCTACGCACTATGCTAGTCTAGGCCTGTTTATAAAGTCACAGGCCCTAACCTGTCACAGTGGTTACTGAAGGTACATCAGAGGCCTGGGGGTCAGTTCTTGGCTGGATGGAGGCTGTGCTTCCCAGGTCTGAGCAGACAGTGACCAATCCAAAAGCTGAAGTGGCCAGTCCTGAGTCAGCAGTGGCTAGTGCCGCATCTGTAGGGGGTACTGCTGTGGTGCTTGCGTAGCTATCTGGAGTAGATGTGATCTCTATTACAGCTGGAGCTATCGTCATTTGCGAAAGAAAAATGTGAAGAAGGACAGTGTAAACACTACAGTATTAACAGTGTATAAAATCCTTGAACGATATGAACTAGGACTGAACTTTTCATAACTAGAACAGTTTCTTCACTTTCTAAATTTAAACTTTCTAATTTTTCCCCATAAACACTCTGCAAGGTTTATATGATACACAGTTGTTCAGCTTCTTATCAAGGAAGAAATTGCTTGGTGAAACTTGGCAAAAATAAATGAAGCCATGATGATTAGATCAGAAGATTAATTAAATAAGCAATTAATAGGTATTATAGTCATTTTTGCAATACATAGTCACTTCAGGTGAAAAAAGCGTCAGTTACAGGACCCCCCTTCGGAGAAATGGCTCCCAACGGCCCTAACCCTGTTGCATGGTCACACCTGAGGGCTCTGATGAGCTCAAAATCTATGATGTGGTGTGCTGGGACCCACAAGCACTTCTCAGGGCTATACCATTCCCAGTCTACCCCAGAAGTACCTGATTGTGTAGGCCAAAGACCCATCCACCATGTACAGTGGAAAGATGAGGACAGGGCGGGGGCTTGGGCACAGATTAGAGGCAGGACACATGAATCGTGGGGTAGATATGCATGGTGCATGGGAGGAGAAGCTAGTAAGAAACTGGTTTGAATTTAGACACCACTTTGAAGGGATGGGGTGCCAACGTCTGTAACTTCACTTGGAGGGGTAGGTCTTTAGTAGACAGCCAGACCCTGGCTGGAAGGAAGACCAAGGTCTTTGTCTGTGATCCGCAGTCCATTTATGGGTCACATTTGAAGCAATAACAGCACACTGAGTCTTTTTCCATGCCCAATGGCTACCGGGTCCCCCATGTCAGCCTTCTGTTCAGGGAACATGGGCAGGGCATATTCAAGCTGGCACTCAAAAGCATACATGCCAAGAGATGAGTGCCAAATGATGTGCATACTCTGCCCAGATTAAGTGTTCAGCCTAGGAGGTGGGGTTTGAAGAGATCAGACACTGGAGGGTCGTCTCGAGATCCTGATTTACTCTGTCTGTTTGGTCTTTTGAGTGGGAAGGAAATCTGACAATAGGCTGGCTGATGCCCCATGCAATTGGCAAAAGGCCTCCCAGAACTGGCTGGAAAACTGGGGGCCTTTAAGATTCTTTATTCGAGATTCTTTATTTGTCACGTACACAGTTCTACAAGTACATCACGTTATGAACTGTGCCCCTAAATCGGCCCATAAGACAATAAAGTTTACAAATACTTTAAAGTAAAGAGAAATTGGAAAGGTCAAAACTAATAAATAAAATATATAATAAAAAAAATACGGAGATCTGAGTCAAGACCCTTTCTACAGCACAAGAGCAAAAAGTCCTTAGGATCACTGGAGAGACCCAAAATTTCTCAGATATGTCAGATGGAACAGACGCTGCCCTGCCTTTTTGGACTGGGCTTGAATATGTTAAGTCCATGTCAGCTCCTCCAAGCTGTGAATGCCTAGATATTTGAAGCTGCTCATCCTCTCCATTGCAGTCCCACTGATGTTGAGGAGGTGAAGGACTGCTGCTGTCTCCTACTGAAGTCCAGCACCAGCTCCTTGGTTTTCCCCGACATTCAGCTGAATGGAGAACAATGTCAGGTTCTCAACCTCCTCCAAGTATACTGTTTCATCGTTGTTGGAGAGCCCAGCACTACCGTGTCATCAGCAAATTTGATGATGGAGTTGGAGCTGTGTGTGGCTACGCAGTCATGCTTAGAACGGAGGGTTGAGTACACAGCCTTGTTGAGTGTGTAGATACATACCAACTCTAACCACTTGTGATCAGCCTATGAGGAAGCTGAAAACCCAGGCACACAGATGGCTGTTCAGTCCCAGGTCCCTCAGCTTGGTGAACAGTATATGGGGGACCATGCAGCAAACATTCTGCTGTCTCTTAGGCCGACGACAACTTGGGCAGGGACCATGGACAGGCAGTGCTCCAGAAACACTCTCTGGGCTTCCAATGTCCACTGAAATCATTCCACAGATTTCCTGGTTAGGACATTTAGCAGTGAATCCACTACATTAAAATTAACTGCAAAACACAGAAAGAAACTGGCAAAGCCTTGAAAACAAGAGGACATGGCCAGTCCATCATTTGCAGCTTGCCCTTGAATACCACCAATCCCAAGAAGTAAAGGATTTTGGCTCTTCTGCATTATTTTGGTAAAACCCCAGTAATCTATGCAGACCTCCATGCTTCTTGTCCCTGTCCCTGCCGGAAAAGTGGGGGGCCATAAGAAGCCCAGGGCTAAGGTCTTCCAGAGGTAATCTTCTATGGACATCTGATATTCTGATAATCTGTCTTGGGGGGATTAGTGCCAGGGAGGATGTCAATGGCTCAAATGGCTGAAAAAATGACATTAGCAAGGCTTTCTGTTTACTAAAGACCTCTTGGAGGTCCCCGTACTCAGAGGGTACCTGAAATATGTCAGGAGTGCCTGGGGAGGGAGACAAGGGGGACAGGAATGCTGATATTGGAGACCCCAGGCTACCACTGACCCAGTCAGATAGAGGGTTATGATGGAGCCAGGGAAACCCCAAAATGCGAAGCAGATCAGGAGCACTTGCCAAAAACAAAGATCTGTTTGCTTTGCTGCCCAGTATGCATTGTGAGGAGCTGGGACTGCTGGGTGACTACATCGGCCCAAGAGAACACCCAGCAATGGCAGACAGTGGCAATGGCTGCTCTAGTCAGACAAGCTGTAACTTGAGGGTTTTGTCATTCGAAATTTCTCGCCACCCCTGAATTGATGAAAGTATGTTACTCTCCTCCAGTGTTCCTGCACTAGGTTGGAGGCCGCCATTAGTGCAGCTGAGTTCCACTCACCCTCAGTGGTCGGAGAGAGAACTTGACAGTTGGTCACTGCTCTTCTCCGTGGTCGTATGTGAAGGAGATAAGAATCAGTCTTCACTCCGCCACCCAAGTAATCAAAGGTACGACAGAGATTTTTTGCTTCTCTTTTGAAAGAGGCAAAGCAGAGGAAAGATGCTGAGAGCTGACAGAGAGAACTAAGGATCTCAAAAGGGCAAACAGAGGTCACGCAAGACCACAGAAAGAGAGACTCGTGAGGAGAGAGAAAACTGACTTGGGAGACAAGCTCTCAAGACTCTATCCGAAAACCAGCCTTGTATTTTGCCAGAACTCAACAGAAATAAAGACGTAGAACACAAAGAAAAATAATTTCAAAGCAAAGTTCATCTCTGTTCAAGTTCCAGAAAGTTACAGAGAGAATCAGGGTGATAAAACCATTAAAAACATTACATTCCTAGAACATCCTTTAACCAAAGCCCCTATATTCCCCTTGAGAAGCCTTTATAGTGGATATATTACACCATCCTTCAAATACATCTTCATACACTACATCTAAGACAAAGAAAACTGTGGAAAAACATATCAGAGCTGAGTTCAGGGTGATGGCTGAGGTACAAAAGCAGCTTGTTCTCAATATGAGGGACAGAAAGAGTGATGGCAGCAGAAGAAAGAAAACATGAGCATGACACTCCTTGAGCAAAATTAGCATTTTACTTACTGCCAAGAGTACCCGCCGCTTCACCTGCAAGAGGAGAGGAGACAGACAGAGTGAGAGAGAATGGAAAAGAAAGAAAGAAAGAAAGAAAGAAGAGAGACAGAATGAGAAACAAGAGAAAAAAGAAAAGGAGAGTATAAGAGAAAGAATAAGCAAGAGGAAAAAATATAAAAAGTAAAAAGGATGAGAGTGGTAAAGAAAAGGGAAAAGAGCAAGAGGGAGAAAAGCAGCGAGAGAGAGAGAGAGAACAAATGAGCAAGGTTTACTCATTTATTTTTGAAAACAGTGTAGCATCTTTATTTATACATCTAACACTGAGGGAAGCCTGTCTGGGGCCTTTCAGTTCTGTCTGCTTAATGTGTGTCTGCCAGCACATCTCAGAGTGAAAGAGGCAGGCAGCAGTGGCTCACTCTGCACGTTCTGACTGCGCTGCTGCGCTGGATTGAGCTGTGTGTGTGTGTGTGTGTGTGTGTGTGTGTGTGTGTGTGTACACTCATTCTCTTATTCACTCCGCATGCCAGCTTCCATAGAGACATGACATAAAGTCAAGCTCCTACATGAAAGCCTGTATGTTGCAATTGCAGGTATGTCTGTTTCCTGCATTGTTTGTGCAAACACATCCTGACCATACACCATACCGCACACTATATGTTAGGGATGTCCCAGTTAAGTATTGCTGTTATTTAAAACGAACTATTTTAACAATAACTATCTGCCAAGTTTCATCAAATATTCATAGGCATTTTATAAATTTTGTAAAGCCACACTGAATGCACCTTCAAGATAGAACCAATCCAGTTTAGTAAAGAGATGGTAACAGAATGTTGCAGTAAAATCACTTCATTTTGTATGTGTATAGTGTGACACTTTATATTGTTTTTGGATTGATATCCATTGTTGAAATGCATATTTTGATGTGTCAATCTCATTTTTTAGAATGGTCTTCTCTTAGAATGAATGTTACACTTAATTGCCAATGTAAATTAAGCTGGTTGCGAAGCTACAGTGTGTGTTCTATAGCTATAATTGGAAGCATGTGTGTTAGCAGGTAGAGAACAAATTACTTTTGCTGTTGTTTTTGAATTCATGAAAGAAATGAATCAGAGCAAACCAAATAAGTTTATTTATATCATAACAATTTAAGTATTTAGCAAGGAATTTTGGAAAATCAGTGGAATTCTCATGTAAAGTGAGATGCAAGATCAGACACTATTTTTTTTTTAATTTCAAACTTCTAGAGTTGGCCCGTATAATTCAAACATTGGAACATTCATTCAGTAAAATTTTATTTGAGTTTATATTTAACATTTGGAAACTTTACCTTTTTTTCAAGCCACAAAACTTGTAGCATAAACTACAACACATTTCATTAACTATAACAAGGGCAGTGGTTGTTAGAGTAAAGAAAATTATATCGGATTCAGTTTAGGCATCCATGGCACCTCGCCAACAAATTGTGCTGCTTTTCATGTAGCCACTAAAGCTAAAAGAGCAGAGATGCCTGAAATTGCATATGTGGGTGCACATCAAATGATCAAAAGACAACCAGTCTTAGAATCTAAGTAACACACAAGAACAAGAGGCTATATTCTTGGTCTACATATGCATGAGAGGACTACTAATACACTACTGAATGTATTATATGTAGCTGCAGCAATTCAAATAGCCTGTAAAATGCTATTTGGGCAAGCCCTACAAACTACAAACAGGGATCGAATTATGCAAATAAACACTAAGATTAATTCAGATTTCCATATAGAACACCTATATTATTGTAACTTATATTACTAATATAACTGATAGCGCAACCACTTACATGTGTTGGGGGATCCATTGGGCGTGGGCAGGTATGATCCGGGTTTCCATGACTTGGCCTTGAAGCCTCTTTCACAGCGGGCACAGTCCTGCCCTGTGGTGTTGTGTTCACAATCACACTGAAGGCTGCCGTCACGGTATGTGCACTGTCCAGCATGAAGGTTACACTTACACCTGCAAAGACACAGACAAAGAGCAGAAAAGAGAGAGACCAACCAATTAGCACTCAGACCATAGCGTGCCTGTCGTAGAGCCAAGGGCAAGGACTATCCTACAGAGGGTGTCCTGCCCTGGGTATTCACTCCAGCCACCTGAGATATCTCATTAGCTCGTCTACTTGGCCGTCGCCATGAGCTAATTAGTTGAATCGGGTAGTGAATGGCTTGAGCCGAATAGCTGCCGGAGGTGTAGTCCTCTTGGATGAAATTAAATAGCCACAATGGCTTCTCTCAATCCCCAGACTATTCATGAGGCAGCTTAAAAGCCCAAGCCAAGTCAAAGGCGTGCTGCCTGCTCGTGTCTGCCATTTCATTATGATCTGAAACTGAATGGTTCTGCTGGTGCTGGGTCCACCCCCTGTTCCTGAGTTTCGCTGCCGACATTTAACCAGGGCCAGGTTCCAAAATGACATCACATTCAGCTTACTCACTTAAAACACAAGATCAGCTTAAATCACACCTGCTGTGTTAACCCTTCAGTGAATGCTTGTTATTAATCTTAAGACTTATGTAAGCAATAGAATATGAAAGCTTCTGTGCTTTACTTTTCTTCACCTTTGGCTTCTGCCTGCAACCAAATCAACGTTGTGATCTTATGTGTGGTAAGACATGACCTCAAGTTTATTTTTTACTGCTTTTATACAATGCCACGGATTGTGTCGGATAGAAGGCTTTAAATATCATCCAGTGGAGTGCAGCTGTAGAACTGGATTCATCCAATACCTTTGGAGTGTTGTTTGTGATCAAGATCTGACCATCTATACCCGATCTCCCTAATGCTTCAATGAATGAATGCAATCAAATCCTCACAGCAATGTTGGTATAAACTACAGAGATGGGAGTAGGTACTTGATTTATGCACTGCTTTTACTCCAAAAAAAGGGTACAACACGTAAAAAACATTTCACTTGGCCATTATTTTGTTTATCCCAATCATCTACCATTTATATACCATTTGCATTGTCATCAGCATGAGAATTTACAGCCTTTTTTTACATTTTGACATTCTGAGTCATAAACCTGAGATAGGACTGATTTGACAAGAAAACTCTTTCCACATAATAGATAACATTTTACTGACAAGTCAGTTTGAACTGGATTAAAACAACCTGAGAGTCTTTCTTTTGTTTATTTTATAGTGGTTAAAAGGTGCCAGAATCGATCCATCCTAACACAGAAGCAAGCAGTCCATAAAAAAGACAGACTAGATTTGGATGGGACTGACATCACTGAGGAATGCAGGTAAAAATTACATTACCCCACATTTCCATAGTATGCTGTCCGGATAACAGCAGTCTATGGACTAGCCAGACTAAGACAGACTTGATAAGGCTTTGTTCTTACGACAAAGCTTACTGCAGTGGGGACTCAAAGACTGAAGACAGTAAATGACATCTAACTGCTCCAGGGGAAATACAGAAGAAAGAGAGAGAGAGAGAGAGAGAGAATTTGTGTATGTGTGTGAGAGAGAGAGAGATAGAGAGATGATTGCTCACCTAATCAGAATAAATGGGAGATTTTGAGATGGCATCTGCTGTCAAGTATTTTTGCCTTACTGTACTTGCTCAGTGATATAAATGACATAAGAAAAATCTGCAGAGGCACAAAGCCCACCTCGCGCACTCGCAGCTTATGAGCAACGCCCTGGCCCTCTAACTACCAGCAGAGTTAAGGGAGAGTTGAGATTAAAGGGGTCCAAAGCGGGTTAGTATGGAAATGATGACTTTTAGAATTACAATCCACGTAATCAAATAAATGAGTGAGTCCCGATGCGTTTCTGCCCACTGGAGGGAGCAACTGTCCATTTGCATGAAGTATGGAGTGAGCAACTAACCACTTGCATGAAATATTTATGAAGCTGACCTATATATTTCCACGAGGACGCCCAGTAACTAAACCTTATATTAGGGGGTATATTGCCGCATAATGAGATTATGCCTCGCATTTGCCTTCTGTAAATTTAAATGAAAAAGCTGATGTTTTGTGAACGTACATAACTTCTCAATAATTGGATAACTTTTGCCTCTTCGGCTTGTAAAGCAAAAGCATGCTGCACATGGTGGGGAGTGCAGTTGAGCTTCACACTGTATGCTGATTGCTCAATCAGAATCAAAATGATATGTAATTATTGGCTACAATAGACTAGTAGGAAGCTAGATACTCTGAGTTAACAGTGTGATAACAATTTTAATGAGATTTTGCTGTATGTGAAAGAGCAAGAGCAATACAACAGCGATTTCTACAAGGTTCCTGGAAGAATCTTTGTACATTCAGATGATTTCAGCTTACATTGGGGTTCTAGACAAGTGCTACTACAAAACACTACTCAAATGGGCAAATAATGTATTTTATTTCATTTATGTACTACTATAGTTCTTTTTCCTTTTTAAAGGGTTTATATCCTACATATGTCTGTTTTTTCCTAATGTCCACTTGTCAACATTTGCATGGATTTTGGAGGCATAATTAATTGTAACATAACCATTTTCTGACTCTCTTTATCCCTGCAAACAGGGCATGTTTGTTACTGTGAATTTAAGACTGACAGCATGTAAACAATCTCTGCTCTGATTGGTTCATCTATATTGCTCCTCATTCAGAAAAGTCAAAATCCTTCTTTTAACTTTAGTGTAAATGGGCGGACCCATGGAAGGCTGGACAAGCAGGCTGATTTAATGACATCACAAAAACAAAAGATTTAAAGTGGACTGTTCTTGTAGCTTATTTTCTATTTTGTAGAGATTGTATGGATTGCCTAACAAATGTCACATATATGTTTACATACAATATCAAACTCTTTTATTTCAACAAAATGACAAAAATGAGTTGGAACCTTTAAATAGTTATTTTACCTTTAAATTATCCATTTATTATAGAAGCAGCATATGCATGTCTTTATAAAAGATTACACAGTCTGACTCAGTGTAACAGGTAAACTCATTTATACTCTCTAATGCTCTAATGCAGACATAAAGCTTAGACAAGCCCCTCATGGGGCAGTTTAAGTGTGTCCACATTACTCTCTATCACGCTCTCACCACTTCCCCATATCTCCCACCACTGAAAACACGGCAGATAGAGCCGGATAATTGACATAGTGGAGTTTTATTCAATTTCATTTACTTTAATTAAGTCTGTTTTTTTCTATCCGAAGGGCCTCTGGAAGCAGACTGCTGCCGCCCTCTGAGACCTGGAAGCAATAATTAAAGCCTGGTGTCAATCACAGCCTCTTTCATTCTGGGACTTCTCCAAGACCGTGTGCCCATCAAGCCTATCATGACAAATTAATCAGCGGCTGCTCCCTCCGTTTCGCACAGCCTTGCCTTTGGGGAGAGTCGGGCCGCTCCACGCTGAGAGCGAGCGCATAATTCCCAAATTCAGGAAGGCATTTATCAATTATAGCACACTGAGGGCCCTCACCAATTTCTCTGACCTAATCTGCAATGTGGGCTGCCACAGTCCTATTAACCAGCACATAAGCTCAGGCCATCCAGTGGCTGATCATGTGTCTCTCTAGATGCACCTACAAATGAGTAAAACCAGTGCATTCTCTGCTCAAGTTTTAAGGGGCTGTTTTTCAACCTCTCTTTATCTTTAAGAATTAAATGAGCAGTTTTTGTTACTGTGTTTTTTTTAAATAAATACACTCTCTTCTGATTAGCTGCCCTATATTTGCCCTATCATTCAAAAAACATGAATAAGTGTGAATGGACAGGGATAAACTGAGTTCTTTAATACAATTTTTTAATACTTGTAACAAATCATTTGAGAACAAAATTATGAAGTGATAGTAGAAATGAATACCTGTTGTATATGGTTCTTTAAAGACCCGTCTAAACTAAAGCATCGAAAAATGTTTTGCTGTTGTCATAGTGTCATACAGCCATATTTTTTGGTAATGAACAGAAGTCTTTATGCTAAGAGGCTAAATAGATGGTGGACGTATGTAAATGTGTTTTTGTGACCTCAAAAAAACAATGATTTCAAAACAAGATGTTTTGCAGCTTAGTTTCCACATATGGGCTGGGTAGACTGGGGAGTTAATGATACATTATGGAGTTGTACCATTAACTAGTTTGGCAGGTGGACCACACTTGAAGCTCCACATCTTTCCAATCTTACATCTCTACCTTCCACTACTACAATTTTCTCACTCCATCTCGTTTCTCAGTCCAACCTTGCAGTTCTACCGCTGTTCAAGGGTGAAAAAGGGTGGTCTAGCCTCCTTCTTTCAGTCTTTCATAGTACAACCATATGTTGAAGGTGGTCCAAACTTGTAATATGAAGTTTTAATAATGTTCCATTAAAACATTTTTGTTTTCCATATGGATATAGATCCTTTAAATATACAGTCAGGCATGTTTTAAAGCAAACATGAATTAGATGCAAAGGCCCCTTTAACTGAATTTATGAGCACTGTACATGCATAAAATCAGAGAATGAATCATCTTTGGTCGTTGGTGAATCATTGCCACTCTAAAGCCTGTGACCAAAGATGGCATGAAGCATGAAAAAAGCATGTCCACCGACGGAATTTGTTCCTTACACACACTTACTGCATCTTTAAATGCTCTTGATGCATCTCATGTCAGGTAACCCTTACGATGTCCCGGGAAGGGACCACGCTCTAAACGATTCAATCACTGCTTAGACAGGGCGAGGGGAAAAAAAGCCCTGATAAAAGAAATCTGTCTGCTCTGACAGTTGAATAAATGCCTGCTGGCGTTTTGTAAATGTGCTTGGGTAGTGGGTGCGAAAGCGCATGCAAGATGCGTATCGGCTCCAGGATTGGTATGCACCGTCGCCATCATGAATATTCTAAATTATTGACACCTCACAAAAAAAAGTGCAAAGTGGACAGTATAGGCGCTTGATTAAAAACCAAGGACAGAATACATCATTCTCTGCACTGTAAAGGGCGCCCAGGCTCAGGATGTTCTGCTGCTGGTACAGGGCTTACGCAGGGAAGTGCTGAAGGACTGATCCACGGTGTGCTGTGTGGGACAGAAAAGTGTGAGCATGCACACACACACTTGCACTAGTAAAATAATGCCACTGAAGGTGCTATATAGATGCTAAACAAAGCTAAGCAAGATGTGTAGGTTTTATAAGGTGATACCCATGACAAGAGACAGTGAAAGGAATTAGGGGCGGATAATATGACAGCCTGAAGTCAAGTAGGTTTTTCTTGTCTTTTCTATCATCTACACAGTACACAGTGGAACACAATGGTGCAACACAAGATTACACAAATTTTAACTCACATTGCCACCTTGCTGTTCAGCTATTGATACTTAACTAATATTAGGTACACGTCTATAACGTGGTCACATGTGACATGCCCAAACAACTCAAACACTACCGCACAGGACGGAATATTCAACTAACTAGAGGTGGGAGAAAAATTCAATACAGTGTAGTATCACAATATTTTTTGTGCAGTATTATATCAAAACAGCAATGTCAGATATTGATATTTATTTACTTAATATTTTTATTATTTTTATAACGCTGTATCTGAAGTCCACAGTATGGTGCTGGACCTCATTCTTGCCTTGTGTCAACTCGGAAAGTGTGAAAGGACATCCAAGGCACCAAGACAACTGCAGAGTCAAAGAACTGCATACCGTATCGTGTCCCAAATATTGTGATAGTATGGTATTGTCACATCTGTGGCAATTCTCACCCCTGCAGCCAACAAAATTATATCACACAATGTGAGAGTGTGATATTGGCCCGATACAGATACCTGGTAACAGATTGGCGGCATCGCTAACTGGTACCTTATTAGCTGCATACAATGAGCAAAAATACAAATAAATTGTTAACTCCAATTAGTTATATATAATGATATATTTTAATATTAATGTGCTTATTTTATATTAATAATTTGCAGATTGTAAGAGGACTGAAAAAGGAAAACCTACGAAGCATCATACCAACTACAAAGCATTGCAAACTCAGCTAAACTTCTTCCTTAAAATCCTAACTCACCAGTAAGTCTGTTATTGTCTGCATACTCTTGCTATAATCACAATTTATTTTGTGCATTAAATGACCTCTGAAGTTTTCAAATTTGTTACACTCTCAGACTTCACTCTTTTGGTTAATTAATCCTGATGATGCGGTAGCAGCGTGATTTCATACTGGAAGCTTCAGTTCATGAATATCTGTGGTCTGCACATTTTAACACCACTAATCATGCTAACTTCTGTGTATATGGATGTCCCTGTTTGTTAGCATCATGCGAACAGTGATGTTTGTTTTCTTTCCCAGAGGGTTTAATGCTTTTTATGGCAGCTGCAGACTTTAAGGCAACTTACAGCCTAACTGAGTAGCATGGGTGTTGCCTGTTATCTTCTTTACGTTCTGCTGGGCTTGTTAAGTAAAATCACATCCTTATGTGTGGTCTGTTTCGTTTAAAGCCTTTTAAGTCTAAATGAGCTCAACTATCTTAATAACTGTTATTAATAACTTAATAACTGAGCTCATTCCCAGTTCGTGTTCTGAGTCGGTGGTCTCTGTGACTTGTACATGTAAATTTGGGTCAGCAGGATCCGCCTGCGCCGTATCTGAAACTAAACAGGACTGGTAGATGGATGTCAATCAGAAAGAGGTGATGAATATTCTATCTGCTGGGGTTCACACCCACACAGTGAAATCAGAATAGCAGACAGAGAAGATTTATGAAACACTTCTTTTAATGTTTGTTTTTGGGATTTTTTTGGAAAGTTAAATGTATTCAAAGCTTTCTGAAATTAAGCTTTCTGGACAGAAATTAAGAAGCAACTGTAAAAATCAAGAGCAATATTAGCTTTACTACGTTCAGCACCACACACATTCTCACACTCTTGACACACACAAACACACACACACACACACACACACACACACACACACACAGAGTAAAAAACGTCCTGAGGCTCGGAGGGGGTTTGGAGTGAAAAGTGAGGGGTGCTGGGCAGTGCCATCACTGGGCCTGTATGGGGATCCAGGGCAGCTAAATCCAGACACCACGGGGCAGAAGCCCCACTGAGCGGGACAGGAAAAGCTCTCATGAGTGTGAGGCTGCTGCCAGGCCCCGCTGCAGGGCCAAAGCCCTATCTGACCATCTGTGGCTCCAGGATCAGCAGCATAACACACATATGGCCTTAATGCACAGGCAGGCCACAGAGAGACATAGAGCTACAGCAAACATCTCAGTGATCTCAGAGTGGTGGTTCAGCAAAGAGTCAACTTTAACGTCTTTCTGCTGTGTTTCTGCTGTAATCAGTCGCACACCATATGTTTTTGCTTCTTTAGTTTTAGACTAATATAGGGCTATTAGGATAATGAAGCTAACCATCATGTTGTTGTCAGCTGATCTGAAGTAATCTTAAGGAATCACAAACAGACTTAAGTAGTTGTGTGTGCAAACTGCATGCCTAAATCATTACACATTACACACAAACAGACCTGGTTTCTAAAACTCTGCGACATACTGTTAGGACTGGGATGCTAAGCAATTTTGGAACAACTGAACTAGGTTAAATTATTGATTGAGGTTAAATACCACAGGTATTTTGTACTTACATATCCTGCAAATCTAGGGCAGTTTCTCTTGAGGCCAGAGGGGTAGTAAAGGCTTGAGGTCTTCATACACAAAGGTCAGGTTTTACAGACAACAGCAAACAAAACACACATCGAGTTTTGAAAACATAAACACACACACACACCCTCACACATACAATGTTAGTCGGTGAGCCTGTTTTTGATGGTGATTCCCCCATGTGGCAAAATGTCCACCACGGACTGGAGTTTTAGAAAATGGACCGGAGATTGGATTTGACTGGAGTGCTCATGCCAATTATACTACAAAGAAAA
>JBBPCZ010000017.1:16166367-16178392 GCA_037974445.1 Brycinus macrolepidotus | reverse complement strand
TATACATACACACATATATAAATATATTTTTATAACATTATAATTTATAGATTATTTTATTTAATATATATTGTGACACTTGTGACCTTGCTGCCTCAACCAGCACGCCTCCCCCGGGCCAATTCAGTACCTTGGCCAGCAACTGCACCGCTCACTGAGGCAGAGAGGCGGTGCCTCAGGATGAGCTGCACCTGGTGGCAGTTAACCAATCACCATCAACAAGGAGACCAGTAGGTATAAAAGGGGCCTTGTGCAGTAGAGCGGGCACTTTGCTGAAACAGGCTAATGCTTTTGCCTCTGCTTCCCCACTACAGATTCAAGCCCTGAGGACTAACTGCAAGCTTCCTAAAGACATGGGTTCCCCGTGCTTCATTCTTTACTGCCAGCTGCAGGCCCAGAGACGTGGCCCAGCTGCCCCTCACACCCCTAATCCCCTACACCGCTCCCCGCCCTCCACAGGACCCTCTACACGCCCTCAACCTCCAAACGCACTCTTCCACTCACTGTCTTGTAAATAAACATGTGTTTTGCACCCTCATCAGCAGTCCCAGCATCTGTGCTTGTGCCCTGGCATGAGATCGTGGCAAAATATATACACACATTATTGATCTGGTTAGCATTACTTGTCAGCTACATTAGCCTCATAGCTCCACTGCAACACTGAAGAAGCAAACTTCACACCAAACATGCCATGCCAGACTACATTTGAGTGAAGGGGTCAATTGTGTAATTAGATTTTCTGCCAAACAATCACTTTAAATCGAGACACTTTTTTGCTGCCCATGCTGTACTGAATAAACTTACTCACAAAATGACACTGTGGACATGGGGAACATGAACCATAGTGAGTACTCAGCTCACTTTCCAATCCAGCCCACAGTGCTGTTCTCGTCCCGCTGCCAACACACCTGAGCGCCAGTCTCAGATCACGCTTGTGTTTTGACTGGCTGTGACTTGCTCGAGCATGTTTTACTCATCAGTCAAAACACCTGGGTCCACAGATACTTGTGTTCTAGGTCAATATAACAGTGTTCATTGGGACATGAAATGCTAACTGAGATTAGAGCTTAATCTGAGCTTATTCTGACCTCTAGCTGAGCTGTGCTGGGCTTGTCTTGAACTGGCATTTCTATGTGCATGTGTCTGCCATTGCTGCAGTATTAAAAACAGCACAGCTGGATCCTCCCCGAAGAGTCGGAATTATACCAGTTATGCTGTTGCGGCCTAAATAACGGAATTCCTTTCAAGATCTGTGAAAAAAGCTGGAGACGGGAGCCAATAAGGCGAATGCAACATTTAGGTGAGTAAACAGCAGAGGCAAATAAACAAACACAGATAGGCAGATAAAAGGCGGGCACTGAAAGAGTGGGCCGCTCTGAAGCAGCCAGGGGCTGCCGCTAATGGGACTCGTATTTATTTGCCCCCCACTCCTCTCCCTTACGAGTCTTCACTGGCTCCACGTTTGCACTATTTATTCTCATTTGCACAGAAGTGCTGCCAGGACGATCATGAGACGCTTACGCACACCAAAAAAAAAAAAGGAGTGCAGGCAAGACAAGAACAAATGGCGCCCTGAGAGTCACCCCTAGCACACCGAAATCCGTCACGATTACCTCCCGGCCGTCTGACTTAATACCTCTGTATGGCCGCTGCTTGAAGGGAAGCAGAAAGAGGAATGGGCAGAGATTCCCCATCCATTAGGACTAGTCATGCCTGGGGAGTGTAAATCAGCACTGCTTTACTGTACCACAGACAGAAACAGGCTTCGCTTGCCGTGAGGCAACGTGCCTTTGTAACAAGCGTAACAATGTCCCGGTGTCATGCACCAGTTTCAGTGTGGGTTGATCGTGTGAGTGTAAAAGTGACAGAAAATGAAACTTATACAACTTTTCCCCAAATTCAGTCAATTATCCAAGATATGTTCGGTGTCTGGTAGTGTCGTTGCCTCACAGTGAGAAGGTCCTGGGTTTTATCCTGGCCAGGGTGGCCGAGAGTCTTTCTCTGTGGTTTTGCATATATCCAGGGGTTTCCCCAGGAGTTCTGGTTTCCTCCCACAGTCAAAAGACATGCACGTTAGGTGAACTGGAGATGCTAAATTGCCCCAAGGTGTGATTGTGGGCATGAATGTGTTTCTCTGTGTGTCTGCCCTGTGATGAACTGGCAACCTGTCCAGTGTGCTTCTTTGCCTTTTACCTTATGATCACTGGGATAGGATCTAGCATCCCCTGCCATCCTGGTTAAGGATAAGAGGCTCTAATAATAGTTGAACGTTTGGTGTCTTGTGTATGCTTTATTTGTTTGTTTGTTGTTTTGACACGGTGACCAATGACAGCTCACTGGGAGCTCTCAACTGACAGTTGAGAGTCACTGGGTTTTCTATTGGACCCAAGTATTCATGTAATCCAACAAAAGTAAAAATAATTTGGGCCAATCTTTAACCATTAAAGACAATCTTTAACCATTAAAGGTGTTTTTAAAGGGCCCATATTATACATTTTCCTCCTGTTTAATTTTCTCCATGCCATTTTATAACCCCCCTTTATCCCTGAGAATTAAACAGGCTGTTTTTGTTATTGGGCATTTAAGACAAGACATAATTTACTGATGCCTTTTCTATATTGAAAGGCATCATAAATGCAATTTGCAGCAGTGTAATCGCAATACTCATGTCTTGTCCATATTGTGCAGCCTTATTATAAAGTGTACATCTTATGGTCTTATTAGGAAGTGTGCATCTTTCAGTCCTATAATAAAGTACATAAGTAACAACTTGATAAGTTAGGGCCAAGTGTGTGACGATTTAGGCATGCAGTTTGCATGATACTAACTTTTTAGCTACATGCAAAATTAAATAAAGCAAAACCTTGGCCACCAAACATGTCCTGTTGGACCATTTATATTTAATGTAAAGGGAAAATGTGTGAATCTGACTATCGCTTTAAGACAACGGAAGCTGCAGGCTTAATGCACCGGCACTCTTGCCATAAGACTTAATTCAGTTTACCTGGTGTTAAGGCATGGAACATTGATTCATAAAGAACAGCAGCACCCAGGGATCGGCTCAGGCTGAGAGGCATAAATGGCTTCAAATTCTCTTTGCCCTCCATGTCTTAATCCACCATGAAAGCTCTGACCTCAACTAATGCTGCCTCTTCCCGAGTCGTCCAGTAGCACTTCTATAAAAGACCACCAGAAAGAGCCACTTTTTCATATTTTCCATTGTCATTGAGTTTTGAAGTGTGGCTGCTAAAAACAGCTTATCCTCTGAACAGCAGAGCAGTACCTGACGGGGCAGTCGCGGGGATATTTTTCCTGTTTTCTGCTGCACATAGGAACTGCTAAACAAAAGGGAAAAAAATGACCTGCTGTTTTCCAGCAGTTCTCGAAAGAGCTCCCCATACAAAAGTGGAGCTGAAGAGGAGGGGTGGGTGAGTTGCACAGACCTGGCCTACTCCAGCAGGACCTGCAGTTGAAAGGTTCTTGAGACACAGAGGAGAGAAAGAGAGAGAGAGAGAGAGAGAGAGAGAAAGAGAGAGAGAAAGAACCTTCCTTTACAGGACTGCAGGATGTTTCGCGTGGAGTTGCCGCGACCTTGAAAGCTCTGGCACCGGCAGCTCGTGTAAATTATTCAGACAGGATGCAGAAAAGGAAAGGAGTCGGGCTCTCATAGCCTCAACAGAGCGGAAAGCAAAAACACAGCAGCTCCGCCACTTCTCCTGAGAAATACACCGAACACTGAGGAGAGATTAGTGTATCAGACAGTGACTGAGGGAGGACAGGGGAGGAGCGGAGGAGAAGCAGGGTAAGAAAGAAAGAAAGAAAGAAAGAAAGAAAGAAAGGATAAATGAATTAAAGAATAAATGAATGAAAGAAAGAAAGCAAGAAAGAAGAGGGAAGAGGAAAAGAGGAAAAGAGACTAAGACAGAAAAAAGGGACAAAGCAGGATGGAAGATAGAAAGGGGAGGAAAAAAGCAGAAGACTAAAGAAAGAAGGAAAGAAAGAAAGAAAGAAAGAAAGAAAGAAGAGAAAATGGTGAAGAGGAAAAAGTGACTAAGAAAGAAGAGGAAAAGAGGAAAGGACACTAAGAAAAAGAGAAAGGGATAAAGGAGGGTGGAAGATAACAAGAAGGGGGAGGAAAAAAGTAGAAGACTAAGAAGAAAGAAAGAAAGAAAGAAAGAAGGGCAATGAGGAACAGAAAAAGGGAAGAAAAAAGTTGGAGACTAAGAAAAAGAAAGAAGGAAAGGGCATAGAATAGGGAAAAGAAAGCAAGAAGACAAGGAGAAGAAAGAAAAGAAAGTGGACAAGATAGAAAGAAAAGAATGGCTCCATTAATTCCCGGTGCAGATCAGTAAATGTGTGTGTATGGGTGTGTGTACGTGTGTGTGAGTATGGGATTAATGCTGCCCCCCTTCATAATTCATTTGAGCCCCCAGTGAAGCAGCACAGTGGGGTTCTGCCAATAATTGCCTGAACACACTTCCATCACCTGCTGTGCTACTGTCCTCAGCAGGACCCTGCAGGACACTGATCTCCACACAGCCACATTATACAGGGGCTGAACACACTCATACACACACACACACACACACACACACACACACACACTCACACACACTCACACACTTTCCCATATGAGCAGCCAGCAATTAACCGTATTTTTATTTGAATTCTGTTGGTGAATTTACCTTGAATAAACCTTCACTGGCCTCATTCTGCAGCAGTTATTACAGTTATTACAGTTATTACTGTAAACAGCTGGATCAGGACCAGGCATAATGAACCCGCTCTTAAACACACATGCTTGTGTCTCCATCACTCTTGTTAATGAGATCACTAACCTTTGCTCCAAAAACACAGCAGCATGAGGTAAAAACGCCTGGAGAAAATCTGTACTTTGTCCTGAAACAGCAAGAATGAAAGCCAGAGAACCAGTAGCACACACACACACACACACACACACACACACACACACACACACACACACACACACAAACACACACAAGCAGCATCTCTGTGTACTCTGTGTGTCAGTCTGAGCACGGTGTTCTCCTGTATGTGTGCAGCAGGCCGGCTGATCAAACACTATGTTAGGAGGTTAATTAAATGTCAGTCTTTTTTTCTTCCTCTTCTTCTCCTCCTCCTTTCTCCCTCTCCTCCTCTCTCCCCTTCTTATTGAGGTTTCTCTTTTTCCTTCTCCTTGTTCTTATTCTTTTCTTACACCTCTTCTTTGTCTTCGTTGACTTCTTCTTTTTCTTCTGTCTCTCTCTCTTACTTCTTCATCTCCTCTTTTTCTCCTCTTCCTACATCATCTATGTCATCTTGTCTTCTTCTCTTCCTCTATTGTATCCCTTTCCTCCTCCGTCTGCTTCCTCTTCTGTGACCGTCCTGTTTCTCTCCTACACCTTCTCTACATTTCTTTCCTCTTCCTCCTCTTTGTAGTTCTTCGCTTCGTTTCCTTCTCTTTCAACTTCTTTTCTCCTCTTTCTCCTTTTCTTCTCCTTTCATCTTCTTTTCTCCTCTTTCTCATTCTGGTCCTCCTCTTCCTCTCCCACCTTTTTTATCTGCTCTTCCGCTTCCTCATTTTCTTCGTCCTCCTCCTCCCTCATCCTTTTCTTCTCCTCCTTCTCTTCCTCCTCCTCTTTTCCTTTTTCATCTCATTTTTCTTCTTTCTTCTTTTTCTTCTCCTCTTTCACTCCCTCCTTTTTCGTCTCCTCTTCCTCTTTCTCCTTTTTCTTCTCCTTTCACCTTCTTTTTCTCCTCTTCCTCCTTCTTGTACTCCTCTTCATCTCCCTCCTTTTTCATCTGCTCCTCCTCCTCCTCCTCATCTTTTTCTTCTTCTTCTCCTTCATCTCAGTTTTTTCCTCTTTCTTCCTTTTTTCTCCTTTCATCTTTTTCTCCTCTTCTCCTCCTCTCCCTCCTTTTTTTGGTCTCCTCTTCCTCCTCCTCCTCCTCTTTGTCCTCCTCCTCCCTCAGCTTTTTCCTCTCCTTTCTGCCTTCTTCCTCCTATTTCTCCTTTTCCTACTTCTTTCAGTCTTTGTTCTTTATCTCCTACTCTTTTATCTGTCTTCCTCATCTTCTTCTTTTCTTCTTCATCTCCTCTTTCTCTACCTTCTCCTCTTCTTTCTTCTTCATCTTCACCACATTCTTCTTTGCCTTCTTCCTCATCGTCATCATCGTCATTTTTTCCATCACCTTCGTTTTCATCATCTCCTTCTTCTATTCCTCTCTTCTTCGTATTCTCTTCCTTCTTCCTGACAGACTACTCCCTCACCACCCTCCTCGTTTTTTTTTTATGGTGGGCATCCGGCTGCAGGACCCCCACAACCACAGCCCTTCAGTCTGATGAAGTCACCCTCCGTGTCCCAGTTGTGGCATCTGTGGCGGCATTACAAGTGGGCAGAGCATGGCATTTAATGCACCATATGCTGTGGTGCAGGAGTGTGTGTGTGTGTGTGAACGGAGTGTGCAGGAATCTCCCACTGAGAGGGCCTCACACCAGAAATAGTCCCTCCCCAATAAAGAATGGGCAGATGAAAGTTTGATGAGGGACGGCGTTCTGATGAAAAATTCTGTTTGCCTTCCCGGGACACCCTCTTTTATTCGGGCCCCGGGGGCGTGGATCCGGGCAGCAGAGATATTTACGCCCGCGGTGCCGGCTTTCAGGGAGGCGGACGCCCTTAATCGAATTTCAAAGATCCCCTCGCTGACGGAAAGCTGGGGGAGGACGCTTCGGAGTTCTTCCCGCTTTTTCCTCCTGCTTGGTAACCTTTAGAAAAATGCTGGCACAAATTACAGCGAAGCGCACAAGGTTTTTTTTTTTTTTTTTTTTTTTACTTCTTTTTACCCACTCCTCTTGCACATGTGCCAAAAAGAAATGATTTAAAACGTAATTAAAACGGGTTTCATCCTAACCTGCCACGTCTTTGTGTGCGGTAACTGAGGTGCGATGCAGTTAAAAGGGCGATTAAAGACTGGAATTAGGCTTTGTGTACAAAGTGACATGCTGTGCTTTTCTTCAATTTTTTTTTTTTTTTACCAAAAATGGTGAAATGCTATACTGGAGGACATTGGTTTGTCTCATTCCATAACCAGCATTACATCATTCACTCCCTCATCTCGAAGTGGGAGTGGCAGCTGAAATTCATACCATGTAGAGCAGAGCGCAACATGAAATATTGCTTAATTGAGGGGGGCTTGTTCCTCTCTTGTGCCGGATTTTACCACCCTACACACTACAGAAGGCGCTATTTTAGGCTTTGGAATTCAGATTGTAGTTGAATCATAACATAAGGTGGATCAGCATCGCAGGCTCCTGAACTCTTGAGGTTCAGAGATTCTCTCAGTGCGCACTTGTACATTCTGACTCCCTGAATTGCTAATTGTATTAGCTGCATTCAGACCGTAGTGGGGTGGCGAGGCTTCATCTCATTAATCATATGTGGGGATAGCAAGGCTTTGGGTAAAAAAAAAAAATGGCTTAATTCTATTACACAGATTATACAGCAAGTACATCATTAGTCTTATTCTGAGCATATCTAGTTCTGAGAGAGAGAGAAAGAGAGAGAGAGAGAAAGAGCAAGACAGAAAGAGAGAGAGAGAGACAGAATGAGCAAGAGAGAGAGGGAGAGGGAGAGGGAGACAGAGAAACAGAGAGAGAGAGAAGGAGACAGAGAAAAAGAGAGAGAGAGGGAGGGAGAGGAAGAGGAAGAAAGATGGGAGAGAGAGAGAGAGAGAGCTAGGGATAGGGAGAGAAAGAGAGAGAATGCTGAATCTCATAAGAGTTCACTTTGTTTTCCTCAATGAATTCAGTGCAACTTTAGCCCCACAGCCAAATGGCTTTTAACAAACTGAATTAGTGATTCAATCTTGGGCAAAATTCTGGACAAACAGAAAACCAAAGTTTACACAGAATTATATATATATGAAAAAAAAATATATATATATATATATATATATATATATATATATACACTGTACATTTATATATATAATTCTTTTTCCATGTTGTAACAATGCCTGTCCTTATTCAAGGCCTTTGCTGAAATTGGCTTTTTATTTTCGCTCACGCCTTAAATGGAACCTTAAGAGCCAAGTTTCTGTTCCATCGCTGACACAGTGCTCCAGGTTCACTGCCACCATCTTCCTAGAATTTTTCCATTCTGCTTTAAATAGTGCAGCAGTCAGAATGTAATTCTGCAACACTTAAGGTGGAACAGAAAAATTCCAGCAAGACTGACAGTGAAAAAATGTGGCTAAATAAATATTTTAAGAGATTTATGTCTTAAACTTTCTTTTTCATCTTCACTGCTCTCTGCCTCAGCAAAGATCCAGTCAGACTCATGTGTCTCCTTATCTGAGCACTAAACCCTAAGCATAAGACAATATTTCTCCCAGGATCTTTGTGAAAAGGTGTATAAACATGTGTAAAACTCATTTAAAATATATTTTAATTTTAAAACAAACAATAAAACAAGCCAACGAGTGACTGTAGTTAAATATGAAGCATAAACAAGTGTGGAAATATTGCATACTCGTTCAGAAATACCAATCTAATAAATACTATTCAAGCCGCCCCTGCATGATATGTATACCAAGGCGTTCAAACAGCTTCTGGCCTGTATAAAACCTGAAATGATTTCAATTTCATCTTTTACTGAATCAGAAGAGATGGCACTAGTGGAGCTGTAAGAATGGGTTTATCTGCATGCACGTCTGGGCTTGTGCATACATGCATTAATGCATATTCAGAGCGCTGATGAATCTGTCCACTTGTGCACGCCTTACTGCATGTGGGTAGGAGCACAGCATATTTGTGATGTGTGTGTACACTTTCACACAGCATGCATGCGCATCAGTCGGTGTGCACACACATCTTGCTCTTTGTGTGTGAATGCTTGCACATGTTTGTGTATTTATTTTTGTACATTATAATAGATAAATGTTATTGTTTCTGAATAAACTAAATTCATCATTTTGTAAAACTGAAAGGATATAAATTCTTTTTTGCTGAAGTTAAGGTTAGAGCTGGTTTTACATATGTGTCAGGAAAAAAATAGCATTCATACACACACACACACACGTGTGTGTGTGTAGGTATATATACGTATATCTATATATATCTATCTATCTATCTATCTATATATATATATATATATATAGGTATATATAGGTATATGTGCTATTTCTGACGGGGGTTTTTTTGGAGAAATTATTATTATTAGATACTTAACTATGTACTACATATGGGGCATATTGTTTACATGCATGAACAAGGCATATAAAAAATGGAAAGCAAGTCCAAAGTCTTTATTAGTACAATTATTACACGAATTGTAACCAATCCCACCTGAAGTTGGTCTTTGCTTAAACAAAGATTCAGAAGTGTGGAGATACTGCATTTACTTACTACTAACGGCTTTTAAATAACTTTTAAATACGTCTGAGTGAAAACTTCTCTCAGTTACTCAGGTTTGATGCTGTCATAGTGCGCAGAGAAGGCAGCTTCATTAATTAGCATTTAGCCTGACAAATCATTTGTCTCCTATTGGACTAATGAAGCTGGTGATGAAGAGCAGACTGCTGCGAGAGGAACTGCCTGTTCCCAAGTCCACACTTCCAGTTTGGGATTTTACTGAAGTGAACAAGTCTTACTTCCCAACTTTCCAAAAGTTAAAAGAATTTAAAGCTCTCATTAAGTGTGTGTGGATACACATCATATTTCTGATGGAAAGAGAAATAAGTTGAAATGTCCTTAAAGGGTTATGTCAGCTGTTATGAAAGGCTTATGCGGCCTGAATGACATGCCCTTCAAAAAATTGTTACTCCAAATACTTTTCACTGAAGTCCAGGACCCACTATACACTCTTTTTTGTAGTAAATGATGACTAATAGTTAACAACTAGCCAGCTAGTTCAAACAGACAGTCATGTAACCCCTAGAGTGTGCATGTGTGTGTCTCTCTGGGGTCGTTTCGGACAGTGCAGGGAGAGAGAGAGCTGTTTCAGGCAGCGCCAGTCACTTCTTTACATTGCCAATAAGCCCGAACACTTGTCTCCACACTTACTCCATGTTATTGAATTATGTATCTCATTATGTGCGGCTATAATGAGCGTGTCGAGAGCGCTACCGCTGACGCCGTGTTGAGAGCCGTCTCCTGTGTAACCTTAGTTGGAGAGTAACTGAGGCCAAGGACTCGTGTTTGATGGTCAGCTCTGATGGTGCAGGGCTTTTTAGCAGCGAGCTCACACCGCTCCCTGGGGGTGAGGCTAAGTGCTACTCTGCCCCGGACCCTTCCATCCATAATACACTTCCCTCTCTCTCTCTCTCTCTCTCCTCTCTCCACTCCCCCTCGCTCAACTGTACCACTAGCACCGAGCTCCTTCTAAAAGTAGGCCAAGTATTACATCATACTCAAGCAATTGCAGACAAAAGCAAAAATTACGAGTACCTCGCAAACACACACGCGTGCACAAAGGTGGCAAAAAAAAAAAGAAAAAAGAAAAACCTGCACGCTGCCCGGCCGCAGTTGTAAATAGGTCACCTTTGGCATACATATTGAAAATATGTTTGCCTTTTTATTAAAAAATCATGAGAAATGTTTGCTCACATAGTATGGCCAGTATTGTGAGGCATGTTTTTTTTTCAAGTCAAACTTCAAGCGAGTGGTTATTCTCGTTCTGAGAGATGGTAACCACACACATGATTGAATTCCATGCCCCAGCGTTCACGCTCTGCCACCTTTGTAGATGCTGACCCTCTGTAACCAATGCTTCTTCAATGAAAGACATCAAAAATAAACACGTTCTCAATCTTTTGAGAGAGCGGCGGTTACGGAATGTTTATGGCCAGAAAGGTAGCAGCAGTGCTCAGAGTCCAGTGCAGAGAAATCAATAATTTGTGATATAAGAGATGCATGAAAGACTTCAGTAAAATACATTTCAAATGTCTCCATGTCCTCTGCCTCGCTTGGCCTACACTGTCATCCCAGAATACACGTTTAAGAGGCTGGCTGAGGCGGCCCTGTTCAGAATCAGAAAGAACAAAATGCAAAAACAGAGACGGACTGACAGCAGCAAAGCTACACACACCAGAACAGGATGCAGCATTTCTACAGGGGGAGTGAAGGCACAGCAAGTGTGAACGAGCGTGTTTTAGGTCAAGGCGCGCTTGGAGATCCGCACTCCAGCAGTTTTCTTTCAGTAATCAAACACCTTGTCATCATCCTGCTGCCGCACCTTCAAGGTATAGTTTGTCAAAAAATCCAATTTATACTATTTTCCACTTGCGCAGAGTAAAGATGACCATCCAAGGCATGTTAGGGTCCAAAATATGCTTTAGCACTGGAGCTGCAAGGTTATTCCCACTGATGAACGCCAAAAGTCAATGGTCACCCGAATTAAGGTGCCACAGACTTGTCAATGAGGTTTAGGATACAGTATGACTTACTGCAAGCCCCCTTTTAAAGTAAAGAATTGGAGAATGGGGAAAAAAATGATGCTTTGCACCAATGCCACTGTGTGTTGTTTTTATTTGTAACAATATAAAACATTTTTTTACATCCCCCAAAGTATATTTTGTCCTATTTTTGACAACATCCAATTTCTACTCTGTCCAATTTGTCACTGGCGCAAAGCATCACTCTTGTTCTTTATGCAACAATTCTTCACTTTAAAGAAAGGCTGGCTTTAACCATGTCCATGGCTAAGATCTTCTTAGCTAGAACCTCTCTGGACTTTAAATACCTGATTAAGTAAATGAACGCTAACAGTGCCAACCTAGAAACAAACTTCAGACACCAAGTATATCATGTCTGAGTCCAGTTGGAATAAGGGGTCAATTGTGTAAAAATTTTTTTCACCTAACTTTTTAATAACAAACCGAAGAACTGCTTAATGTGGAAAACAACACAGTGTACAGTCTTGGGGGTCCCTGGGGCCACAAGTGTGAACTGAATGGGTAGGTGTGGTAGCTGTAGTAGTTCCAGCGGGGGATGAATCCTCTACACTCAGAGTGTGACAGGCCCAGG
>JBBPCZ010000017.1:16151349-16164480 GCA_037974445.1 Brycinus macrolepidotus | reverse complement strand
TTGGTCCCCCTCCCTTGCCCCCCCAGTTAAAGCTTGGTTCCCCTCCATTGCCCGCTCCAGTTATAACTTGGTCCCCCTCCATTGCCCCACCCCCTGTTAAAGCTTGGTCCCCATCCATTGGCCCCAGTTAAAACTTCGTCCCCCTCCTTTGCCACCCCAGTTAAAACCTGGTCCCCCTTTATTGCCTCATCCTCTCAAAAAAAGTGATGACATGATTGCAGACTGTTTCTTAAAATGACACACAGTGATAACCTTGCCCATCACAGTCATTAGCCTAGAGCAGGAAAGAGTGTGGCTCTAAGAGACCACCCACCAAAGCGGGGAGAGTACAGGAGCGCGAGAATGTTACAATGGCACAATGACAGCTGGCTAGCTAACAAACATCTGTCAGAACTAACATGGTTTGGATAACTCTAGCCACTACAGTTTTACCTTACCATAAAAAAATAAGTAGCTTTTATCATAATCTGCAAAATGCCACTCCAATAAAATGACTGGGCCTAGCTACCCTTCTAAGCTGACATATGAAACCGGCAGACAGAAGCACACATAGCCAGAGCAAGTTTACTTTCCACTTGAGATGTGAGATTCTGAGATGTGCGGTGAGTTTAGAGCATCAGACAGTCCTGTGAGTGCCAGAGGTTGAAATACATCTTGCAATGCACAGTTCACACCACAAACCACAGAGAGATAATAAAGCCTCTAAAAGCTACATCATGGGAAGCTGTATGAAATGAACTGTACAAAATGTACAACATGTATATGGATATGCTGCCTGAAATCTGAGAATATGAAATATGAGGCAGAATATATCAGGCAGCACCCAGAACACTCACGTTTTATTTAAGTAATGACTACTAGATTACATTTTCTGAACGACTACTTGACTAGAAAAAATTGTAAATGATTTACAATCCAAGATGACCAGTGAACACACACGTCTCCTGGGATTTTAAGTGTAAAGTAAAGTGTCCATTTGTCACACGTGAACACAGCACAGCACACAGTGTGAACAGCATGAAATTCTTCCTCTATATTTAACCCATTCAGCAAGTGAAGCAGCGGGCAGCCAGGAACACAGCGCCTGTGGAGCCGTGTGTGGGGACGGTATCTTGCTCAAGGGAACCTCAGAGGTGCCACTTGGAGGCCTGGGATTCGAACCCACAACCTTCTGGTCGCAGGGGCAACTCCCTAACCATTTTCAACCAGCTGCCCCTGTGTTGAAAATGGTAAAAATTGGAAAAAATTGTGAAAAATCTGAAAAAAATTCTTTGGGTATTATTTTGCTGCACAACACCCTGCATGTAACTCTCTCCCACGAATTATGTTTTAAACCAAGATCTTACCATACTATAGCAAAACAATGTCTCAAATGACAGGCAGTATATCTGTTTACATTTTGATATGAAAATAACTGCCAGAATACTCAATCATTAATGTAATCTGTGGTGACAGAAGTAACTATAATTTTACTTGGTATGTACACTGATCAGCCAAATTAAAACCACCTGCCTCATATTGTGCTGCCAAAACTGATTTGACCCATCGAGGCATGGGCTCCACAAGACCTCTGAGGGTGTGCTGTGGTATCTGGCACCAAGACGTTAGCAACAGATTATTAAGTCCTGTATGTTGCGAGGTGAGGACTCTATGAATCAGACTTATTTGTACAACAGATCCCACAAGATGCTCAGTCAGATTGAAATCTTGGGAATTTGGGTGCCAAGTCAATACCTTGAACTCTTTCATATTCCTCAATCCAATCCTGAACTTTTTTGCAGAGTGGCAGAGCACATCATGCTGCTGACAGAGGCCACTGCCATTGGGGAATAATGTTGCCATAAAGAGAAGCTCTTGGTCTGTAGCAATGTTTAAGCATGTGTGTGTTCTAACACCTTTCTATCATATCCAGCATTAACTTTTTCAGAATTATGTGCGGCAGTAGCTCTTCTGTTCCCCTCTGACCAGACAGGCTAGCCTTCATTCACAATGTGCACCACTGCATACCAGGAACACTCCAAAAAAACCTGCCATTTTGAAGATGCTCTGATCCAGTCGTCTAGCCATCACGGTTTGGATCCTTACACTTTCCCATTTTTCCTGGTTCAAACACATAAACTTCAAGAACTGACTGTTCACTTGCTGCCTAATATATCCTACTCCCAGACAGAGGTCACTGTAATGAGAAAATCAAAGTTATTTTTCTTCACATGTCACTGGTTTTAATGTTGTGGCTGTCTATTTTGGCAAAGAGAGAACTTTCTGATCTTGTTTCCTCACTGTTAGCTCTAACTGGTCTACACTCTCACCCCAAAAGGTAACAACACTGAAGAAAGTAACAGCAAGCATCCATTTCCTCCTGAATAATATCATCAGACTGTCCACTTTGTCCAAGAATGCATTTCCCAACATATGCCAATCTCGCTGCTGCCTTCCTTTGCCTCATCTCATCACACAGCCCGGCCCGGAACACTTCTACTCTCAACGCAGGGCAAATTAAAGCAGATAGTGGAGACATCCATGCTGGTGCAGCGTCCATTGAAAGCCTCTGTCTAACACCTGATCCTCATGCTGCCGCGCTGACAGTCTGACATTTCTAAAATCATTCTGAAGGAGGAAGTGACTAAGGGGTCAGGGAGGATAATGGTTCTGTCCAGCTCTCAGACAGAACGGATCCTTCCATCCAATCCATCTGTCCAGTCTGACGAGGCCAGCACTGACTGCCCGGCTGCTATCTACATCAGAACCTCTGATATAGGGGCAGCACCCAGCTGACAACAACCCCAATTCAGCTATTTATACTCCATAGCGATTACAGCATATAGCTCACTTTAAATGTGGCCGATCGCCCAAGTCATGTTCTTTTTTATTTCTTTATTTTTGTCCTGGAGCTACAAGGATAATGTAGCTAACAGGTAAAGGAAGTTCACACCCTGCACATAATATAAACTGCCTTGGGACAATATGTTAAATCTGCTGCTAAAAAGGCTCTGATTCTTCTAAACTGCTTTTTAGAGGAATAGTTCAGGAAAAAATTAAATCAACACAAAATCACTTTTTTGCATCTTTGCTTTTGCGGTGGAGCCATGAAGCTAATGTTGCCAATACACATTAGAAGTTAATAGTCACCGAAATTGTTTCTGTAAAAATACTTCACCTAAACGTCTCTCAAACCACATCCAGCTCTTCATTAAAGTGGAGTAGACATGGGGATGTGGTATAGAACACAGTATGACTTCAGTACGGAATCCATAAAACAGTCATAAGGACAGCTAATTTTGGACCAGATTCCTGTTTATTTATGACGGTCACTGTCACAAAAAATGTTATCTAGATCAGCACTTCTACTCAGTAGTTTGTGAATGCAGACCCAAACAGCTGCCCACAGCATTCAGAAACGTGGTGACATTTTGTTCAACTTTGTCCTAGACCGCATCCACAAGTCCACTTTAATGAAGAGCTGGATATGGTTTGAGAGAAGTGGGGATGTATTTAAAGAAAGGACTGGTGACTTTTAGGACTGCACAATATATCGTCTGCTACTCGTTATTGGTCTCTGTGATACTGATATCACAGAAGGCTCCAATACGCAAATGAGTCTCTTACCAATCACAGTATTTGACAAGGCGACCAATCACAGCTCCAGGTGTGTTACAGGGTGTACTGCTGAATTGACGTCTTCATGTAATCCAGCAAAAGTCTCATATTTTTGTGTTGGTGCATTGGTTCAGAAGTCGGCGGGGCTCAGCTGCTGTAGTTGAACTAAGGAGATATATTTAAATGTGATGGTTTTGTGACATCACAAAAACTATGATAACGGGCTGTTTTTATAGCTCATTTTCCATTCATGGACTGTATGGATGGGAGAACAAACGTACAATTTAAAACAATATTTACAGACTTTAAGCCTATTAAATTCCAGAAAAGTGATGAGACGTGCCCTTCAATACCTTGAAAGTCATCATAATAGTAATATGTTGCAGTATAATTGCAATATTGGTATTAAGTCCGTATCGTGCAGCTATAGTGACTATTGACTTCTCTAGCTCCAGAACTAAACTAAGCAATTGAAAACTGGGCTCTAAACATGTCTTGGCTCATTTTCTAAATCTGGGGTAAATAAAAAATATGTAAATTTGATGTTTGATCAAACTATACCTTACACATCCAACTGACAACACTAGCAAGAAAAGTAAGCTAGCAAAACACTTTTGTTGAGTAATGGAACTGATTTATCTTTGCAAGCAGGAATATTTAATATAATATACTGTAACATTTTCTCCACACATGAGATACATCTACAAGTTTAATCTCTAGGTTTAATAATTTTAACGGCATGCATGTTGTTCACGGGACAATGTTGATGAATGAAAATCACCCCCACTTTATTCAAGAAATCCCATACTAAGTTCCTACTCCAATAAATAATTTCACCAACATTCTTCCCCATATGTAGGCCAAAGTTTCTTGTGGTTATGACCATGCTTTCTCATTATGAGAACGCGTTGAACCTGGAGAGACTAAGATGGTTGTCAATAGTGTTTTTATCTATGCAAAACACTTTGCAATAGCTTAAGAAACAATTTGTTTGAGATGACAGTCAGAGGCGAGTGTGTGATGATTCAATCATGTAGTGTGCACAGAGCTAATACAGTACAGTACAGTAAATGCTTCCATTACTCAGTAGCTACATGAGCCCTGAAGCTCCAGGGCTAGACTACTGATCGACTACATTTAGGGTAAAGAAAATTTTGTTTTTGGACCAAATTATTTCTTGATATGTCAAGTCACTTGACTTAAATGCTTCTTAGTCTACAAAGTGTGTGTGATAATTACATATACTATGTAACTAAGCTCATGAGCTTCGTGAAAATTAACTAAAAAGAAATCCTTTTCTTTTTTGACCAAAAACACCAAAAACATGTACCATCAAAAACATCTCCCATCAAAAGCACCATCTGAAAGTGACCTTGCGTGCTGTTCAGCAAGGTGCCCCACAGGAGATGCATCTTGTATTAAAAAGATTCCACCTACGTACTATGTACACACACACACACACACACACACACACACACACACACACACACACACACACACACTGCACCACACCAGCCCTGTTCTCAGCAGCCCTCTGCCCTCCCTTCATCACCCTGACCTCTGTGTGTTAGCCAGCGCGAGCTCAAGGACATCAGCCTGAATGGACAGGCTTCCGTTCGCACTGTCCTCAGCTCCACCTCTCTCTGGAGTGGCCCATCAGCTCCTGAGCATATTGACAGAACAGCATTATCGGATGTAGAGTGGCCTTTCGACATCAGCAACTACCACTGCTGATCTCAGTTTCTCGTAGGAGAAGCTACGAGAAAATAACACAGCAGCGCAACGGGAGTGCGAGAAAGAGGCCGACAAATAGACAGGGATATGCCTTCTGACTCCTTTTGGTATTGGAAATAACAACGGAAAGGATTTTGACTTATTAAACAGTTCTATATGATTACTTTTTAGATATCATGTAGAATATATTTAGATTCATGCTTTATTGCTTTAAAATAGCCAGAAAACTTTTTGCCACAATGTGGTTAAACCAGAAGCTTAACAACTTAGATTCAGACTTCTTACAAGGAGGTGGTCTTGTGCATTACTGAGAGAGAGGAAACTCAGACCAGCAGGAGTGCATGAATGCAAACATGTTTACAGTCACAAATTTCAAAAACAGTTTGGTACCTAAAGGTGTAGTCAGTGTTATTTATTATGTGATTTTGCATGCAAACAGAAAATCTTTAATAGGGTACCGGCAAAAGATAAAATAAGCAAAAGGAAAGCCAGCAGCAGCAGCGTGCCAACACAGCAGCGTCTTTGGGTTGACTTTTTTTCAGAAGTCCTAAATCATTGCCGGTTAAACAGAAATACATCCCCAAACTAAACAGCTTTGGGCAGTTCGTATGTTGAATTTTTTATATCATGCTGTAACTACCTGATGGACTAAAAGAACCATAAACAAGCAGCAACAGTGCACAAATTACATAATAACTTCAATAAACAACTGGACTCGCCAACACATCTGGATGGAGCAACTACATACATGTGTACTGATGTGATCTCTATTAGATTTGCAAAAGATTCATTTCTCCCTTACATCCTGTGGTGCAACGTAACAAATATCCTAATAGTTTTTTTTTAAATTCAGATACTGTCACATGGAACGGCTAACTGAACATGCATCTGAAGAGATCATGGAGAAGAAGAGGTGCGTCTGACGAGCTGCATAAATCAGCACCATCCCTGGGAATTGAGTTTTATTTATTTATTTCTTACCAGGTTTAATTAAGGTACGCTCAATGTCTTTGGGATATTTGCCTGATTGAGGCAGAGGGAAGAACTCCCCTTGCTTTTCCAGCATTTCCAAATCTGGCCTGATCTAGTGGGACTCCTGTTCAGGAGTGCAGTCTCTAAAGCCTGGATCACATGTCAGGCTGCAGCGCGCAGCGAACGGCGAGGAGGAGGGAAAGCGGAGATGAAACCCAAGCGCACTCTCCTCCTGCACATGGAAGAGAAAAGTGGAGATCTAAAGCTGAAGCTGCATGCGGAGAAAGTGATGGCTCCTCGTCGTGCTGCTTGACGTGCAGTGCTGTAGCGCATCATGCTTTGTGAAGGCTCGTCTTTACCCCTGAAAAAAGTTGCTCGAGAACGGCGCTCATAAATGGCATCAAAGTGGCGCGAAGAGAGAGACAGAGGAAGAAAAAAAGAAATCACGGTTTCGTTTTTCAGTCAGGTCCTATTTATAGAAGCACTCCTCTAAAGCTGGCGATTTGGCTAACTGGACAGAAACCGTCATCAGAGAACATATAATCTAATCCTGGAAACAAGACACAAACCACAGCGGTAGAGCAGGAAATTAACAGCAACCTCCCCAACCCCTTTTAAACAACCAACACTACATCTTACTCAATTAGCCAAGCCTGGCCCTTGTTGCTGTAGCCTATTTAGTGTAATTACCAGTCATTATAACTACACGCTCGATGACAAGAGGAAATGAGGCGTGACAGAGAAAGCATTGTCGGCCCTCCGTGATTTGATTTCTGTTCTAGAAGCGCTCCCCCCTAACCCCTTCAGCCGTCCCGTGCGCCACAGAGTCCATTTACTACAGTCCTCACTGGACAGCCCGTCAGGGAGGCCAAGGCATTTTCATTATTCAGCACTTGCTAAAAGGCTTCCCAATATTGGGGGATGAATAAAATATCCAGGAACAATTTCCAGCAGTGTATTAGCTTAGCGTTTCCAATCCCCGGCCTGGTCATTACAGAACGAGGCAGCATAACTCAAGGCCTTGACGAGTCCATTTGTCTACTTAACCTGGCCCTCTCCCTGTCGCCCTTAAAACAATTTCCTGTTTGACATACTAGAATAACTATTGATTGAAGGGTAGTATTACCGGAGGTTTGAGCCGTGCGTCAATGCGCTCGTTGCGTTCATTTTTATCATGGGTATGTTTGCCAACAGTTATATGGAGGACAAAGGAGAAATTGGTTTGCCTCTGATGGACGTGTTTGCTAACATTTTTTTAAAAAGAAATGTCGCTGCAGCCACAGTTTCTAAAACGTCTCAATCAGTGGCAATAAAGCAATATTAAACTCATTTACTCTTCCTGGAACGTTAAAGTATGAATAAGAAAAACATTTAGTCACATAATGGCTCTTACAAAAACAACAAATGTTGTATCTAATTATGCTGCCAATATTTCAGCTTTACCCAGAGTTCTAAAGTTCCAAGATCTCATCTGGTTCCCTTTCAGGTTCAGCTTTACAGCACTGAGTTTGGTTCTTAGGCATCGATGCAAATTGTTTAAAGCCATTTTTCTCTATGTGTGATAAAGTGTCTTTCTGCTAGTTAACATTAGAATAAATGCAAACAAACAAATTAGCAGTAAAAAGTATCAAGATTTGTTTTGCTTGTAAAAAAGGAGCTGATGTCTTGTGAGCTGGTAAGGAGAACACAGGTTTCTCCTGGATGCCTCCAGACATTGCTTGAATTAGTGAAGTTCCATTAGCAGCTCTTTATTTAATTTAATGAAGTACTGAGTCAAACCAGGTTTCTGATGGAAACTAAAAGTAATGGTGGACTTCCACAAGGAAAACATTGATATACCATTCATAAAATCACTGTTTACTGTATAATATTATTTGCATTATTCTTTCTAGTTTTCTTTTGTATATTTAGTAATATTAATGTGAAAAAAACATTCACTGCTCATCAAAACAGTTTTTAGATATTATTTTCACAGGTGCCTTTTGCATAGTACTGTATATATCAACATTTTTTATACAGTTTTATCAGTATTGCCCAGCACTAATTGCAAATATCGCTAGTATATTATTGTGTCTTTTCTGTAAAGTTGGTCATGGATATGCAACACCCATTGAAGATACAGATTAGGCTCCTGCTTGTTTGTAGCAAAAACCTGCAGCCACACAGGCCCTCTGTGCATATGATCTGACACTCCTGCCCTAGAGCTCAATCCCACTAGACAGCACAGACAGCACCGAAACGAACCACACCAAGCAATAGGCTGTCAGATCTTACCTGGCGGTCACCGCTATGTTGGAGATTGCGTAAAAGTACTTGAGCAGGTTGTCCCTCTGCACGTAGGTTCCACCGAGCGCAGGCTTCAGGAGCCTCAGTCTCAGGTCAGTGAAGGTGAAGAAATCTCGCAGGCCTTTCATACTCTCCATCCGTGTGTACAAGTTGTCCATGTTCAGCAGCTTGGGCCCTGCGAAGATGGCGAAGCGGTAGCGAACTTCAAAGCGCACAATCTTCTCATTCTTGGAGCCAACCCAACGAGAGTACTGCTCAGTGCACATGACCCGGGTCACGTTGGCCGCTGAGAGGTCCTGCACCCTTTTGGCCGGCATGCCAAAGGCTTCCAGGCAGTCGTCAGCGTAGTATTGGTATGGCTGCCAGGTTCGGCCTTTGTCGAGAGATTTCTCCAGCACCATGATGGTGGGCCGGCCATACTCAAAGGTGATCTCGATGTCATCGGTCACCTCCAGGCTCTTGTTCCATGACAGCGTGATGTTGGCCAGCAGCGGCTCCGGGTAGCGGTTCCACGTTACTGTCTGCCAGTACGTGATAAGGCCGCTGCGCTCCTGGTCCTGCATGTGCTGTGGTGGGTGAGCCAGGTCTGGGGTAGAGGCATCACACTCATCACTGCACAGGTATGGGTTTTCCTACAGGAGGAACATGGAGAAATTTTCAGTCAAAACAATCCAGCATCCAAATCTGTTTCCAATTGTAGAATTACAAGTACACTTAATTACACCAAGTACAACCATCCAAAAGAAGGAAGCGGAAAGTGCAAGGGCCGGCCCTATCATTCGGAGTTACCACAAGCACCTGTGGCTAGAAGTCCAAGAGAGCTTAATTAGCCTCGCTCTCTCAGGGTGAGCAGAATGGCTTTCTCTCCACTTAACCCCCTGACAGAAAGTGATGTAAGCCAATCTTGGTGTCTGTTAGCTGACAGAACTAGCAGTTAGTGTTCTACTCAAAGTGTGTTGTTCAACAATGTTGATTAGTGGCAGTTTGGAATGATATGATGGTGCTTTATCTAACTAGTGGTTGGAAATTACTACTGAAATATGTGATGGAAAAATAAAACTTTTGTAAGGTTTAACTCTATCACTGAGACATCAGAAGTTGATTGTTGGTGATATTTTCACTGATAAAACCTTGGAATGGCTGATATGTCAGTTGCGTTCTCTACTATATAGCGCAACGTGTATTCCTCAAAACAGCTCATCCTGATAGATCTTTAGGGCAGCTGGCAAAACACTGTCAGCAGTTTGTTAAGCTGAGCAGGTAAATGCCTCTACATTCACATACTCTCATGACCTAGAGTCTCTGTCATTAGCTGCGAGGGTTAAGAGCCTTTGTTCTAGTGTTCCACTTATATGGCAGCTGAATGGATTAGTCTGTGGACTGCCATGTGGTCACTTCTGCCCCTTAAATATATCTTTAAGCGACATCCATAGCATGTCGAGCAGGTGGAGTTAACAGTCACATTTTAAATCTAGACTCAAAACTCACCTGTTCAAAATGGCTTATTCAACATAATCTTCTCCACTCTGCCATATTATTTTGGATTGTTTTACGTAGATTCTGTAAATTGTCTGCTCTTATGCTTGTTCTTTTTATCATTTTGTTGTGTACAGTGTCCTTGAGTGTTTTGAAAGGCGCTTTTCAAATAAAATGTATTATTATTATTATTATTATTACATTTAACATCGCTGGTTTCATGCTCCCTACAACAGGTGCTCTCAGAAATATCTCTGTTTTTGTGTTTGTAGAGCACTATTTGGATTAGATTCACCAGTACATGAATAAAACAATCTACAGATATACTGATTATTAGCAGCTGCCAGATTAGCCCTATTATTTAATAAAAGATCACACTGTCAACTTATAGCTTTGGGATATAACAAAAGAAACATTACTGAAACATTTAAATTAGTGCTGTCAAAGTTAACACATTAATTAATGCCTCAAGTTATTAACAGCATTCATTTTTAACCATCAAACCATCCCTAGCAGTGCAGTTGCTGTTACTAAATCTCTGTGTTTGTAGTCTTTTTATACAGCTTTGAAATGGAATCTCTGTGGATGGCTCTCTTGATAAAAGTTATTTCTAGCTGCTGCCATTGTAAATTATTATCAAAGCAGATCGAGTCTGAAGTATAATGGAGAAGAACAAACACTGCTAATGCCATGAATTTTGGCAGACTGCTGGACAGCGTCTGTGTTAGACAGATAGATAAATCAATAAGCAGCAAACTAACAAAAGCAACAGCAAAGTGGAAAGCTCCAATTCACCTTGAGAGCCTCCACTGTTAAAAGAATCCACAAGCTGTATGAACAAGAGTGAGAAGGAGAGGTCTACAGTCGTGGAGTTGGAACCATTGACTGCATGATGTATAAAATATACACAGATCAGCATTAACATTAAAACCACCTGCCTAACAATTTATAGGGCCATCTTATACTGTCAAAACAGCTCAGACCCATCGAGGCACAGACTCAAGAACTCTGAAGGTGTGCTGCGGTATCCGGCACTAAGATGTTAACAGCAGATCCTTTAAGTCCTGTAAGTTGCAAGCTGGGGCCTCCATGGACCAGACTAGTTTTACCAACACATCCCTCAGATGATCGATCAGATTTGAAGCCAAGTCAACATCTTGCACTCTTTGTCATGTCAACTATTCCTGAGTGGTACAAGAGTGATACGTTTGGAAATCTGACCCTAGTCACTGTTAAGCCATGCCAGTTTGGCCCTTGTCAAAGCCCCCCACATCTTTACACTTGCCCATTTTTTCTGCTTCCAACACATCAACTTCAAGAACAGACTGTTCACTTGCTAATTAATGTCATTCACTTCACCAGTCAGTAGTTTTAATGTTGTGGCTGATTGTGTACACTCATTTGTTGTCAGGGATAAATACTGGGAACTGTGTTCCCCATCATGATCAGGTGATTTCTTTATTATTTATTTACCTTTATTTTTAAAATCTCTTTTACAAAAGAGACCTGACCAAGATAGCAGCCATACAAGCTCATCACATATTGAACACATCATATACAATACCATGTATACATACACAAATGCACAGCTGGACTATTTATGAATGGTCACTTTACACACTTTATAAGCTCATTGACCTCTCAAGAAAAAACATCTACTAGTCTCTTTCATCATATTCTTTACAAGGCCCCTGAATTCAACAATGGGTAAAAATGCAGAAAGAAAAACAAAAACAACTCAGTCAGAATCCAGGGTACATTAAAAAGCAACCATTGGTTATTGGTAACTACCAAAACTAAAACAAAATAGGTTACTAAGGTAATTTATTTTATTTATGCACTCTGCATTAAAAAATGAATGTATTTTTGAGTAATTAAAAGTAATAAATACATTCTAATGAAGCTTATTTTGTCCACACATACAACCTAGATTGTGATTATTTTAAATGTTTGACAGCCCTAGTTAAATGCGAGATGAGTGATGATCGGTGATCAGTGATGATTAAACCATTCTGGTTCAACCGTGCAGTTCTGATTTAATGCGTAGGCTTAGTCTGGACCACCTCAGAAATCTAATCTGTGAATGTAGTGAGCCTCAGCCTTCATTACCTTTCCACCTCAATCCTCCACCCAGCACACAAATCCAGCCCACCTGCTGCTCCAGGTGGCTCTCGTGCTAAACCTCCACACTTGTTAGCCTGACAGGAGTCCTGTCGCCGCTAACTGGTGACACAGTGCTAAGCGGAGTGTTTGCCCACTGCTTGGCAGCAGCAGGAACTCATGTCAATAAACAGAGAGTATGATCGTTTGCACTCTGGTGGTCCATGAATACACACACACGCACACACACACATACACACAAACACATTCACACAACTCTCTCTCTCTCTCTGAAGCTGTGTTAGATTAACACCAAGACAAATGTCGGCACAGCTCAGTGCTGGCAAAGGTCACTTTTATGAAAAGCTGTCAAATAAAAGGCTGAAAAAATACGCCTTCAACATGAACCTGGGCCATTCTTGTATACAGATCCGTCCTGTCATGTTTCAAACCATGTGTTGTTTTGTTGTGAGCTTCAGCTTGAGTGGTGGGCAATATGACAATATTTTATTTCATTGTTTAAGTGGCATAGTGGAATCTTAATATGTTTTCTCTTATGCTGTGGATATGGACAGTACTATAAGAACACTTACCAACTGCATGTTAGAAAGGAGTTTGAATTTTTTAATTATCATATAATAATCAAATAGCTCAGTATTGTGTAAAGGATGGCAGGTGTATTTAAAGGTGTGAGTGCCCCTGGTCAAATGACACGTTTTGTTGATTTTGTAAGTGAAATGACCACACAACATCCACAGAAAACACACTTCCGCACATTTTTATACACACTTACTGTTTATTTGCTGAATGAAACATATTTGAAAAAAAATACAAAAAGTTATGTATTTTTTTATGTATGTGTGTGTGTGTGCGTATATATATATATATATATATATATATATATATATATTAGTGCTGGGAACGTTAACGTGTTATTATCGCGTTAACGCATTATTTACTTAACGC
>JBBPCZ010000017.1:16138081-16150273 GCA_037974445.1 Brycinus macrolepidotus | reverse complement strand
GGGGGATGGGGTGTATTTACAAATTTATATAGCTTTGAATATTTGCTGTATAAGCTCCGAACCCCAACCCTAGTTTCTATAAATGTTGTCTTTAATGATGGAACAAAATTCCAGGTTTTTCTTTTTTTTTTTTTACACTGATGTTAAACAAACTGTTAATATGGCACAGTACTTCATTTAAGAAGACTATAACCTGCAAGTCATTTCAAAAGTGCTTTAGGGAGATTTAAAATATTGACATACATTGTGAAATACCCTAAAAATACAGAGATTTATATCACCTACCCCTATGAGGGACATAATACTTACTTTCAGAATGAGGTACAGTCCTATCCAAGCAAATTCTGTCAGTCTTTCATAGACAGCAGTACGCCAGACAGTATCAGGAACTCTCTCAGCAAGAGATTTAAGGCCTTTGTGATAATAAAGAGTCGTTTTATCCTTCACTACATTAACCTTATAGCTCCAGTACAAATCAGAAGAAGCACTTTTCAGACACCAGCTATGCCTCAGCCGACTGGCTACACTGGAGAAAGTGGGAAACTGTGCACATTTATATTTTTGTCAAAAAATCCTTTGAACATTTGGACATATGGCCATGTTATGCTTATAAAACTTTATAGCTACATAACCGGGCAATTTCAGCAGTGAGTTTGTTACAACAGTCAATAGCAATTTATAATATATATGTGCCTCATAACCAAGTGGATATTTCATACACACTTTCCCCTATTTGTCAGTCCCTGCCTGTACTCCAGACAACATTTACAGCACCTTAAAAAGTGTCCTGTGTATCAGTAGTTTATGGGCGGCTCTTTAAACTTACAGTGTCCCATAAAGTGTAATCAGTGTGCCGCTGTCTAAAGGACTGATGTGATGGCAGCTTAGCTGTGGACTGGAGGCTCCACACTGACGGAGAGTGTACTGTTAGTCCTCTACCTAGAGAGGTGGCCCTCTTTTTTCTGCTGCGTGAGTTAATTACAGCGAAGGCGTCTCCCCCAGGGCCTGCGGGCATACAGCAGCTGCCGGTGAGCAGCTACAGTGGGATGCAGATACCTAATTATACTGGCCAGAAAAGAGCTCACACCCGGGCCTTCGCTCGCCCTGAGAGTGCAGGAACAGGATTTTAATATGTTAACATGTTTCTCATTAACAGCAGACATATTTACCATTTAATTAATTAACCCCTTCAAGTCTAAGATTCATTTTGCATCATTAATCTTCATACAATTCAATAACAACTATGTGAAACTAATATCAATACAATAAGTTGTCATTAGAGTCAGGAACTGAAGTGTGGGTTCACATATAGGTCCTTCATGATTAAGTTAACTCTTTAACGGAAGATAGATCGGTAAAAGAAACTGCCAGAATTCTGTGCAATGGCAGATTCTGGCTTAAAAATCAACCGGACAACCACTAAAATGTGCCAAATCTACATTTTCCGTGCTCTCCCCAGGTGCAGGGGCAGCCATGGTGCTGGTTCAGCATTTCCTGGAGCTTTAAAGAATTTGAAGTGCTTTCATATTGATGATTCAGGATGCATGAGGCACTTTAAAGCCAGTTAAAGCTCACTGTGTTTCTGAGTGGACTGACGATGCCCATGATGCTGCAGAAAGCTCCTGGTCATTAAAATCACTATTTAGCCCCAATATGTTCATTTAGAATGGTTCAGTTCTACAGTGTATGCTTTCGTCAGCTCTGAAAACAGCCTACATAAGCAATTCCAATATTCACCCATAAGACAAGTCAGGAGGCATATAAAACGGAGTAGAATGCTGCACTTTTATACTGTATATGCTTTAAACTGTGCGTACAGTCTCGATATCCATGTCTACGTCAGGGAGTATATATGCACACAGCACATTTATACTATATACTAGTGATCAAAATCGAATCGAAATGACCTATTAGGCCAAAAAACAAAACCATAAATCAAAAAAGCAGACAATAAATAAAGACTGTCTGAAGAATAAAGACAGTGTAAATAAAATAACCACCAAATATGATTACAGGATGTCATTTCCAGTTTGTGCCATGAAATCCAGAATCCTCAACAACAGAGAACGATTTCCATAATTTCAAGTTATTCTTTGCACACTTCTCTGTCATCTCTCATTTCTTTTTATTATTTTAAATGTTGTGCTGCTTCGTTTTTTTTGTATTCTGTGTATTGAATGGTTTTCAAGATGTATCAAACCTGTAGTGGATAAGTCAGTGGGCTTTGTATCTAAAAACGTGTTTAATATCACTCTTAGAAACTGTAAAGCAGTTCCACATGACTGATGTCTTCACTGTTGATCTGTTGCCATTTAAACTGCTAGAACACAACTTTGCTGACTGGTGAGGGTGATGAAAAGGAAACAACGTGATCATTTCTCATTTTCATAAACATTCAAATTATTTCTAAAGTCTTACACTTTGATTTTTTTGTTGTAGGCCTACTATATTGTTTGTTTTGTCTGTCAGGTTTTGGACCATTTTTCTCATTTAAGCGAAACCCAAAACAGCATTTTTGAGTTTTCAGCGGAAAATGTTTGGCTGTAATCTATACTGAATACACTTTATATTTTATTGTGTATGTATCTAGAATCTCAGCATCCACCCTTGTGTCCAGTAAAGAAACAGAAGCCATTGACGCACACAGTGTACTCAACATCTGTGTTTATTGTGTCCTTAATGTGCTTGAATGCAACATTTCTGTTGAATTTTCTTGTTGTAAGGATTTATGTACTGAAAGTAGTCATTTGTACACAACCAAACTTCCTTTGTCAGCTAGTTTTGTTACTGTTTCATTAAGACTGACAGATGTCAATGACCTCTGTTCTGATTGACCGCCCTGCATTATGCTTCATTTAAAAAGCAATCTGGCCTGAAAGACTCCTTGGGCTCTCTTAAATTGCTGTAGACTGACTAGGCAGTTTTACGCTTCAAAAAGTGCAATACAGCAGAAGTTCAACTAAGGTGTTTTTGAGGTTTATATTGCGTATATTATGTAAAATATTGCTCATTTAATCTATTTAATTTCATTTAAGTATTAAAATGAGTTCGAGAGCTTGTTAAGTAATTTTTAACTTGACAAATAGTTTTTATAGTGCATATAAATGTGTAGGTTTTCGTGACATGACAAATCAATAAATTAAAAACGAGATGTTTTTGCACTTCAGCTTCCAGTTATGGACTATATGGTGCGTTTTACACTTAAACAATGTTTACATTCTACATCAAACTCTTATTTCAAATATAATACGGCTCCATTAAGATGAATAGATGGAATGGTTGCAGAAAGTGGGGTTGAGTTAAAGTTAACCACTTCACTGTTGCTTTGACTGAAACACGCTCAGGCATTGAGAGTCACACAGCGTGTCCTGGTTGTGCCGTGATGGGACGGTGGATTTGCACGTGAATCTCCGGTAATTTGAAGAATCCCCCGAAGACCTGAGGAGGCACGAAAACAAGCAGCTGGGGATTATTGCACACGGACACAAACACAACGGGATAGGCTTGTCCCCCTGTGGGACAATGCAGAAGGGAGGAGGAGGCCTGGACTCATGAAAAATTCATCGAAAAAAAACCGGCAAAACTGGCCAGAGAGCTGGACCAGGCTTAAGATGTTCCACCACACACACTCAGCCCTTAAAATCTTATTAAGTGCGCCGGCTATGAGGAGGATTCTCTGGTGCATCGCCAGTGTGCTCTCGACCAAAAACCTCTCAAAATCTGGACCAAATGTTTCTGCTTTCCCATGATGCACCACACGGGCGTACAGTTACTCTAGCTGCTATTTTTAGCTCGGGCTGTTGGTGCATTTCTAAACGGGCGACTCCAATATGGAGCAGGATTATTCCTCAGATGGCTCTGCTGCCGAGGAACATACCTCTATTCAAATAAGAAGATCAACAATGGAAGCTGCGTCTCACTTCAAAAAGAGATGAAGCACGCATGCAAACACACATACACACACACACACACACACACACACACACACACACACACACACACACATACTTTCTCTGCATGCTCAGATGTGTATGCAGCAACGGGTCAGGCTCCATCTTTCTGCTTAGCTAAGCTGAGAGCCCGCCTTCACTTTTCTCTCTCGCTTGTTCCTTACATCTCTCTCTCTCTCCCTCTCTCTCGCTCTCTCTTCTAGCCCTCATTAGCCGTACATACAATGCGAGCTTCCAGCAGGGGATAACATCACATTCGGGAAAAAGCAAAGCGCTGTGTAAAAATGCAACGGCATCTCCTGTGGGCGCTGAGTGACTGAAATTTCCTCTAAATCTTTAATGAGCCGGAAAGCTTCTCCAAAGAAAGTGAAGTTACTGAATCTGGAGGGGCTTATGCTTGATCAATTAACTCGCTTTCAGGGTGGAGGTGGGGAACAAAAAAAAAGAGAGAGAGAGCGTCAATTGTACACACTTTAATAGTGGCTTAATGGAGTAGCAAACATACTATATCAAATGCATGGCTTGCATTTCTTGTCAGACAGGAGGAGCTCCGGCATTCAGCCTCGTTACCACATCGTCTCAAGTCAAGTGCCTGGTTAATTATGTGTGCATACTTCCATCGTCCTCCAAAACCATTAATACAACATGAAGTATCAATATTGGAGCTTCTTTATTACCCACGAAGCTGCAAGTCATTGTTCACTTCTCCACTCATGGGATTCATCTTGTCAAACAAAGCCATGCTTTCATCACTAGAAGTTTCTTCATCGGCCCGCCTGAGACCACTAAAATGCAACAGCTGTTTCATAATGTGCACTCTTAAAAATAAAGGTTTCCTGAATGGTTCTTGGCTTGGAATTACAGTTCTTGAGGTACAGTTCCTTCACACAGTGAGAAGGTAAAGGTTTCAGTTCCTGGCTGGGGCAGGCTTGGCCCTTTCTGGGTGAGGTTTCCATGTTCTCTTTAGTGTTTGTGTGGGTTTCCGCCAGGGGCTCCGGTTTCCTCCCACAGACATGTACAAAGACATGTAGGTTAGGTAGACTAGAGATGCTATAGTGCCTCTCGGCATCACTGTGCGTGTAAATGTGTTTCTCCATGTGTCTGCCTTATGATGGACAGGTGATGGACTAGCGACCTGCCCGGGGTGTGTCCCTGCCTTTTACCGTGTGAGCGCTGGGATCAGCTCCAGCACCAACCCCCCACAATCCTGGTTAGGATAAGCGTCTCAGATAATATCACAAGGTTTATTAGGGCACAGGTTCTCTTCAGTGTATAAAAAAGATCATCTACACTCAGTATTTCCCCATATGATGAGTCTGCCTATCAAATACATTATTAGAAAGCATGTAAGAAGCCTTGCTAGTAAGGATAGATTATATTAGAATAGATCACATTCAGGGAATGTTACATTAGAAAACAGCTGGGCTGTCGAGGTTTGCATGCTGTGTATAGCTGCTAGTCCATATTGACTGCTCATGCAAGCGCATAACATGTTAATCCTTTATCTATGACGATGAGATAAATCCAGATGAACATAAACATTTTCCATGGCTGAAAAGGACTCATCCTGAGGAGGTGCAAAGAGAGGTTTTAGCAAAACAGAGTTAGAAACTGCGGAAACCCAACATGGGGAAGCTGACCAATGTGATTAGCTGTCCAATTAACTAGTTTAAAATATTTCGAGGCTTTAACCAGTGCTGCACCCAGACCCCCCTTCAGTTACTACCCCAAACAAATCTAACTGTGTTGGGAACACTGGATATTTTACCATTATCACAATAAATTTTGTCATGATGTGCGTCTGTGCTTTTCTGAGCATACTGGGAATTTTCCAAGTCCTTAAAGAACACTGACCAACTGAAAGTTTTATTAGAAAGAGAACATAAGAGCATACTGACCAGCCCTAATTAAAGTGTTATCCTGTGATGAATGTAGTCAGAGTATATTGGACACTGGTTCATGTCAAGGTTTATAGATTATTGGCTCAGATAATGACAGGTAAAAGTGACAAGCTGTCTTGAAAAGTCTGCTCCCATGCCATTAAAAATAACAAATGAGGGACCCTCCCCCGGCTATACATTACAAAGCCCACTTTGAGAGGCCTGGCATTAGGGAAACAAAAGTGATCTCCTGTGGCACTCCTCCAAAGAACCCTTTCTGGCTTCTTCTTTTTCACAAGTGCAGAATAATGACACATGGCTGTTGGATGAAGAGGTTTTTAAGGTGGAATGGATCTGAAGCTTTGAATGCCAGAAGGACTCAGCAGTTTAAAAGTGCTTGGCCCCCAGATATTGCGCCTTCAACCATACGTCTAAACACAGAGCGGTCTGAGCACGAGATGAACAGTCAGCTTTTATCAATTGCAAGAGAAAAGTGCTGACATTGCTCCCACGGCTAAAACACCTCTCCGCTGCTCGCTGCGCCATCTCAAGTTAACATGCAAAAACGCCTCGTCTTATTAGCATGCATGAAAACGATGCCCTTGTGTGGGGTTATTCTGACTGAGGAGGCAGCGTGGGAAACTACCAAACAGAACAGGAACTTTTAACTTTACAGCACTGGTGGTGGAGCTTGAAAAGGCTGGTGGTGCATATACCTTAGGACCCAAAAAAATGCTAGAAAATGCACAATGTTTGGATACTACTGATCAAAATAGATCAAAGACGCCACAAAAAAAGAACACATCATTTTGCACAATGAATAACTTACAGCTTAAAAGGGATAACTTTAAAGAGTTGACATAGTTCTGCTGGGAAATACACTTTAAAGGGGAATTACACCCATTTTTCCAACTTTCTGCATGATTTAATGCTTTGTTAGAATAGTGGGAATGAGGTGAAAAATAGTCCCACGATTATTTTACCACCAACATTACATACAAAACTCAGGAGATGTGTAGGTTCACCTGAGGTACTGGATAGTCATTTTAGATGGTAATAAAATGATTATAAATGGGCACCACAGACATCACGACCCCTTGTTCCTACCTAGAGTTTCTCTACAACACATCATTCCACATCACACCACTCTGATTCTGTTCGCATTGCAGCTATTAAAATATACATACATTTTGAAAAATTAGCAAATTTTGCCTTAAATATAATTTGCATCACACATTTTGTACAACCCACAATGCAACTAGAACCATGACATAACATTCATAATGTAGCTATCAAGCTTTTAATTCCTAAAAATATGCTTTTTATGCTTAAACCCACATTTAATCATGTATTTTAACCATGTTATACGGGTGATAATAAAAGCATGTTGTGAACTGATATTAAAGTACATTTGTGTTTGTAAGTAGGAGATATTTCATTGTGGTCTGACTCTGATCAAAAGTTACTGTTTGTCATTTGTTGACACCGAAACTGATGGAAAAAGTCCAAAGTGCAGACTTAGATCTGTTGATACAGACTGTAAATCGTATGTAAATGTAATTTATTGCGTAACTAACAATGTAATTAATCATGTAACTGTGCCCAGTTGATAACCATGTCTGCCTTGCCTTTAACCTCCACACTCAGCTCTGCACTTGTGAATTAGCACCCTGTCCCAGACAATGGTCTGTATACAGCCCGCCGCGTAGTAGCAGCCCAGCTGGACAAATCCTCCATCCGATTATTCCGCAATCAAACCCCTGGCTCAGCGCCCAAAGCATCAGTTGGTCGAATCTTTGATGGAGATTAACCGTCCCCTGTTAACAATCTACAGTGGTGCAAAAGGACCAGCAGAGCAAAAACGAATGCTGGATCAGCACAGAAAACGAGCCCTAATGTGGAGTCAAGCGATTTCCGCGAAGACACATCACATGATGCAAAGCGGCACTCTTAAAAATAAAGACTACCAAAGCCATCCATTCAACCACTGAAAGAGCCCTCTGTTGAAAGGGTCTTCGTTGAACCAGAAGTGGTTGGGTTAGGACATCGCTCAAAATAACTCTGCTTGGCTCCTTTATTTTTAAGAGTGAGGGTTTGTTTCATCTCTGGCACGCTGAGTCACTGTGCAGGTTAGTTGAATTTTAAAAAGAAGCAGCCTGATAAAAAAGGTGAGTACTGGAAAAGTCTCAAAATGCTGGAACCCAGAAGACGATGGCAAAGCCACTAAACCTCTCCCGCTGCAGCTGATCTCCAACAAAAGCTTCCACTTGCAATTGAACAAACTGTTTACTAATATAAACAAGTGTGCAAATATCATAACTAAACATCTCAGCTGTGTTTTATACATAGTGGTATTAATGTATAGTATTTATATGTATATTAATGCATACTAACCATTTTAAATTTTCAAAAATCTCTGAAACTGCAAATTGCAAATTACTTCCACTTGTGCCCCAAATTATGGCCATACATACAACCGCATATATATAAATAAATAATGAGCCGACAGCCTGGCATATGTGAAGATGTTCTCTTTGTATTAATACCAGGAGCCCCAAGTGTGTTACGTGTCATGTTAGTGTAATGTAGTGCAGTATCTTTAAAGAAATGTACTCAATGTAGAATTAATTTCTCAGTCATTAAGGAATGAGACACAGTCCATGACATGCAGTAACCTGTTGGTGAGAACGACCCACTAGCTGCATTACCATAATTGCATATCACAGGATAACACATTTATAATGCAGGGAGTCATTTAAAAACATTTCAAATGTAGATTAATGTGTGTAACAAGAAGCCATAATAGGTACTTTAACCCCTTAAAATCTAAGGATCTAAAGGGAGCAGGATTTAAATCCGCCCTCTCATAATTACATAACCTACATATTCATTTCATAGTAGGTACTAAGTGAATAATAAGCCTGCAGCTCAAGGGGTTGAATAAGGTAAAAAAAAAAACTCAGGTAAAACACAAATGACAGTGAGGGCAAGTGCCAGAAAGAACTCACACCTACCAAAGTGCAGAATCTTTGAGGAGGGTTCCCACAGGTGATGTCTGGGGGGTCCACTCTGATCTGCATGTAGTCCTTCATGGACATGGGTCTGGGCTGACAGGCATAATACTCCCATGTGGGTCCATCATCGGTGCTGACCAGCGACTTACATATGTCGTACTGGCCGAGAGTCAAAAAGACACAGTGGAGGAAGAGGGACGCCTGTAAGAGCATGGCACTGGGTACGACCGCGGGCATGGGAAGGCAAGCGGTGCCACAGCTGAAGAGCGTGCGGGCAATCTCAGCATGGACGTTGGGCTCTTCTCATCGTTCAGGATCTCCACCATCCGCTTGCGCGTCCACTTTCTGCTCTCTGGACCACGTCTGCCAGTTATGGGAAGCCGGATGTGAAATCACTGAAAAAAGTTTCGAGTTCTGATTTCTGGGAAACCTACGGTGACATTGCAGTCAGGCTCAGGTGAACATCTCCTCACGTGGACGACACTAAAGTCCACAAGTCCTCCTCATGCTGCAGACGTGTGGTGCCTTTGACCCTTAGCGCCTTTCATTCCCAACCTGCTGTGTGAGAAATTGGGAAAAGATCAAATTAGGGGAAACGAGCCAGCGGTACATTTTTTATTTATTTGTTTGTTTTTTATACATATCAGCTTGCTTTAAAAAGTAAAAACCAAAATGTTCAGAGGTGATATTCCCATGGCTCTCCGCTAAACAGGACGGATCTCAAATGGTTTGCTATCTTTAGAGATAAGGGGACGCACAGAGACAGGGGGAAAAAAATTCTCAAGCATAAATAAATCTGACAAAAACCTGACAACCTGACCAACATTATTTAGAAAAAGCAAAATAAAAGTTTTGCAAGCTGGTGGGTGAAGAGAAGCATTTCCTGAATAAGAAATGAGATCTTTTATTATAACACTCTATAAAATATTTGTAACTAGAATGCAACCCTGTGCTGAAACAAGGTTGAAGTTTTATAGTGAACACTACTGAACAGATCCCAGTGCAAAATGTTAGAACTATGTTCTCTCTCTCCATATCTCAGCCCTCAGCAGTCCCTGTGTTCAGATATGATTATCTGAGGTGGGGTTGTAGCCTAAAGCTACTGAAATTCAGAATTTAATATCAAAGCAGCCCTCATGAAACTTTTACATCCCTGCTGCATTTTTACATTCGTCCCAATTAGCTAAGAGTGTGATTTTGTGATTTTCATGGTGAACGGAGTAAAAGTGGGCGAGGATGTTCTCCAGCCTCCCCTGACTGCTTCATCCAAACTCAGCAGGGAATGAAAGCAGCAAATGAACTTTATATTAACTTCAAGACCTCTAACACACTCACCCCGAGTCCTGGTCGTCCTGCCACCTCTCCATTTCACCTCTCGTCCGGAGCAACTTCACAAAAAACAGCATGCTGCCTCTCGTTCCATCACTTCAGCCCCGATGCTCTCGCATGGCCAGGCTTTTCTCTTAAATGTTCCGCACTTTTTACAATTTTTTGCTTGTTTTCTTTTTCTTTTTGGTGGAAGTTCCAGCCTTGTCCCTGAAAATAGCTTTCGTTTCAGCTTTCTTTCCTTTAGCTCTGCGTCCGGAGTCCTTCACCCATCAGCATCCCACCCATCCCTCGCCGTCCTCCTGTCTTCTCTCCTCCTCCGTGGTGTGGAGCTTATCTCTCTCTGCTATCTAACGCTCCCACTCTGCAGCCTGCATCTTTAACTTTCTCCTCTCTTCTGCAGGGGCTTTTTCTTGTTGTTTCCAGGCTTTTTTTAACACCAGCCTGACTCGTCACGCTCCCCCCGACTCCAGCCGACCCGGGCTCAGTGATAAAGTTTATGTGCCTGCCTGGAGCATATAAGCGTCCCAGGAGGAGATCAGGCAGCCCGCCCTGCTTAAAGGGGCAGGACGGCGGTCACGTGACCCGGGGCTGGCGCACCTGGGAGAAAAGGTTAATGAACCGTCAGCTTCAGCTCATATTAAAACGCAGATATCCCCCTGTACTCATCTAAACAAGCAGCATAACACAGGATGCACTATAAAAACTGTGAACTATAAACACAAAGCGTAACTATTAATAATTTCTAAAGAAATTAACCAGTTTCTGGTGCATTATTACTGTGTTTCTTTTAATGTGTGTATATTACAGTGTATATTACATTGTAATATTGTATAGTTTTTATTCTATAGGTTATGCCGCTTCTACCTTCTTCTTTCTTCTACTTGCTTCTTTCTTCTTCTTATCTTTTGTTTAGACTGTTTTTTCCACAGACTGACCAAGCCAGAGTTGTACCTGGGTACGTTATTTTTTTCATGTGTTTATTTTCATGAGTTTAAATTGCAATGCAATGGCGTTCCAATGAGCAATTGTCATAACAGCTGCATAAATTACGGCGTGTGCTATTAATAATATAATAGCATGTGTTGATTATTATTACTTATCATTAGTTATTAGTGCTTAGTGATTAGAGAGTTGAATCTTTCTTGAGTGTGAACTTGCACTAATGTTAAAAGCAAAAAAAGCAACAAAAAAAAAAACTCGTTACAGCCAATCTGTTACGAACATTATTTTTAAAAAAAAATAATGCAACAAAACAAACAAAAAAACAAACCAAAACAAACAAAAACACATCTCTTTGGATCTCTGTAGGCGGCGGCTCGCATGAAAACTACAAATCCCAGGTTAGTCTCTCATTAATGACGACAGCTGCGCGCCGGTTTCCACATTCGACACAGCCATGGCGGATGTTATGAATGTTGGTGTGAATTTAGAAGCTTTTTCTCAAGCGATCAACGCGATCCAGGCACTCAGGTCCAGTGTGACCAGGGTGTTTGACTCACTGAAGGATGGCATGAAAAATAAGGAAACTCTTGAGGGACGGGAGAAGGTGTTTATCACTGAATTTCAGGACAATCTGCAGTCAGTGAACCGCGATTTGACGTGAGTTACCTATCAAAAACCAAACAGCACGTCTGGAAACACTGACTAACTGAACACTCGGTTACTTTCCACAACTCTTACTTGCTTCTCTGCGTATCAGAATGATCTCACAGACCAGGATCTCACTCTTAACCTTATGTTTATCAGAATGGCTACTTCACTCTTATGTTTAATCCATAATGTAACACTGAATTTCCCATGAAGCCATTCATAATGGTAACTAAACCAACCCTGTCATTACTGGAGTGGTTCGCTGAGAAATCTAATAAAGTATTTTTAATGAAGTTTTACCTTTACTCCAATCTGTCTGCAATCTGTTTCTACGAGGCTATCTATCTATTAGTGTAAAGTGACCATTCTGTCATACGTGAACACACCACAGCACACAGTGTGAACAGCACGAAATTCTTCTCTGCATTT
>JBBPCZ010000017.1:15994914-16044002 GCA_037974445.1 Brycinus macrolepidotus | reverse complement strand
CAGATATATATACATACACACATTTTTATTATAATGTATTGTTATTATTATTATTATTATTATTATTATTACTATTATTATTATTATTATTATTATTATCCAATACTATAAGAGTTATAGTATTAAATACTACTACTACTAATAATAATAATCATAATATGATACATATAGAACAGTAATAATGTAATAATGTTGTAATATATATATATTTACTATATTGTGTATTACTGTTGTGTATCATAATATTATTCAATACTGTAATTGTTCTTATAGTATTGAATAATAATAATAATAATAATAATAATACCATTAAATATATTTACATATCATTGTCCAGTCTTAATTATGAACAAAAATGACATTTTGTTCATCTTTTGTCACTTAGAATGAAGTGGAATTTCAACAAAGGTCCCAGTGTTGTACTTTGATTAATGACATTTTAATACAAAGACTGGAAATAAATTAAACGTGAAACCTGAATGACAGACTAACCCAAAGTAAATAGCGGAACCCCTTCATAAGATTTTATTTTTGCTTTAAAACAAAACAGTATGTTCTTCCAGTGCATTTCCCATATGCACTGTGTGTACATTTATCGTTCTGTACATGCTAAACTCAAACACATGAGGTTTAAACCATTCTACTTGCATGTCATACTAAGTAAAGTGGCCCTTATAGTCACGCATGAACATTTACATTTATGGCATTTGGCAGACGCTTTCCATTCCCTAACTACAGGGGACAGTCTCCCTTGAGCAACTTGGGGTTAAGGGTCTTGCTCAGGAACCCAGTGGTGGTATGCTGAAGGTAGGATTTGAACCTATGAGCTCTTGATCCAGAGGCAAGTATCCCACCCATTAGGCCCCACCCCCACCCCCATGAACACACCGCAGCACAGCACACAGTGTGAACTATGTCAAATTCTGTCTCTGTATTTAACCCATTCAAGTGAAGCAGTGGGCTGCCACCAATGAGGGGCACCCGGGGAGCAGAGTGTGGGGACGGTACCTTGCTCAAGGGTACCTCAGTGGTACCTCAGTGGGATTCGAACCCATAACCTTCTGGTCGTATGGGCAACTCCATAACTACCAGGCCACCAGCAGCCCCCCTTCTTCTATGGTTTATAGTAAATGGTCATTATTCCTAAGATGCATTTCCTCACGTTTTCTCCTGGTACTTTGCCTACAGAAAACGTGCCCCGCGGGGGTAATATTTGATGCTGCAGCGCCACCTGACACCGCGAGGGGGGGCTGTTTACACTGCAATAACGGGCTGAGAGAGAGAGAGACTGAGAGAGAGAGAGACTGAGAGAGAGAGAGAATGAGAGAGAGAGAGAGAGAGAGTCTGAGAGAGAGAGAGACTGAGAGAGAGAGAGAGAGACTGAGAGAGAGAGAGAGAGAGAGAGACTGAGAGAGAGAGAGAGAGAGACTGAGAGAGAGTGAGGCTGAGAGAGAGAGAGACTGAGAGAGAGTGCAGAGCAGAGTCGAGTCAGTACAGACAGTCAGGGTACGATGCTGGAATAACGGGGAAAGAAACCAACACAAGTCTAAATATCCCCCTGGAGCAGAGTCCTCGTTCGTCTCCAAGATGTCAGGGAAGCTCGACAGTAAACAAGGTGGGTCGGGCTCGGTCGGAGAGGAGGTTGTTGTTAGCCGTTTGGCTAACGGGGGTAGCTAACGGTAGCTAGCGAGTTCAGGCTAGGCTCCAGAAGGCCACGGTCCGGAGAGAAGCAGCTCTCAGCTTCAGAAAGACGAGAAATGGTTCGACTTGGGGAGTTCAAGCTGAATTACTGGGCCTACAAGATAGGAGACAGGGTTAAGAGCTAGCTGTTGTTGGCAGTGACCTTGCTGGATGGACAGGAGCCGGCTGGCTCTGTCTCTTTCTCCGCCGGTGGGTGTGGACGGCAGGCTCGGCCGCCTGGGTGAACCAAACACATCCGTCTGAAGTCCACACGGACAGGGGGAAGGAGACGGTCTCGAAATCTTTATAGAAATCTCGTTAGTTTGAAGCTAACCGGCCTGCCGGACTGTCTGTGTCTGTTTGTGCTGTGTGTCTGTGTCTGGGCTCTGTTGTCTCCAGGCTGGCTGCTGGTGATCATTTACATTCCAGCTTTGGTTAGTCAGGTTGTCTAGTTTGAGCTTGTTGGGTATAGACTAATGGAAGGGCTTGAACAAACCTCTAACTGCTTTGGTCTGTAGTCGCCTATAAAGCTTATTTACAAGGTGGCCTAGTGGTTAGGGATCTGCCCCTGCAATCAGAAGGTTGTAGGTTCGAATCCCAGGACTGCTATTGTCACCTCTGAGGTACCTTTGAGAAAAGTACCATCCCCACACTGCTGTGTTCTTGGCTGCCTGCTGCTTGAGTTGATGAATGGGCTAAATGCAGAGAACAGTTTCATGCTGTTCATACTGTGGTGTGGTGTGTTGACGTATGATAAATGGACATTTTACACTTGCACTCTTATTTGAATGATTTTGATTGTTTTGTTCTAGTAGGCTTTATTCAGTACACCTACATTTCCATTAATACCTACCTGCCTGACTGACTGAGTGACTAGCTAAATGGATCACCAAACCTTTTGTCTATGGACTGAAGAAAAGGGTGAAGACAGTGATCAGACGTATAAGGAGGATCAACAGGCCCCAAGAAAGTTCAGAATCTTTACTTAAGGATTGTTTATCATACTAACTTGCATTATAAGCGACCTTGTAAAATCTCCCTCCTTGTCAGTTTTGCAGTCACAGCTACTTCTGTGACATCATATTGAAGCAAGCTGAGTAGACCATTCAACACCACTGGTGTGCTCTTTGAGGAACACCCTAAAGGGGAATTTTGCATACTTAGAATGAGTTCAAGTTAAACTTGGACTGTGAACTCAGTCTTACTGTGCGATTCCAGGATTTTGTCAAGAAAAGCTTGACTCGCACTCTTTGATAGTTCAGATACCGATATAAACTTTAGAAGCCCCGCTAATCCAAAAATTGTGGTTCATTTAATCATCACACAAGTTGCCAGTAAGAAAATCTCACCCATGAAAGCTTTCACTGATAAGGTGTAATTAACAAACGAAAAGCATAAAAGGATAATAATTACTGAGACTGAAAGATGAGAGCAGCTCTCACATTAGCTGTGTCAGCTACTTTGGCTGGTATTTTTATCCAGTTTTCCACAGGATGTTAATGACTTGTGCTAATTCTAAGCCTGGTTGACCTTCTGGTTGCTTTTGTATGCTGTATGCTTTGGGAGTTGTGTTCACTGAGGAGCTCAGGTTATCCTAAACGAGTCACCAAAATGTGGTTGAAGATGACAGCTAAGGTTTAGACTGTAAGAACTCTGTAAAATATGTATTTCTGGACAGAATGTAAGCATTGAGTAAATCTTTAGAAAATGCAGGATCAGCCACTGAATTGAATCGAATCTTGCAGAGTCTGTGAAAGTGCACAAATGAGAAGTCAAAACCTGTTTTAGAAGTCTTTGTGGGGTACTTCCTCTGTTTAGGTGGAAGACACGAAATGCAGTTCCTTCTTTATTTAGCATTAGCTGTCGTCAGTCACTCGCACTGATACTGGACAGACGTTCAGGAAGTCAGCTCTCATGAGTAGTTTCACTTGTTAAGAATAATGGTCTTATCAGTTTTGAATGATCAGTGAGATAAGAACTTCCCGCCCTTACAGTAGCCTTACACCAGAGTTGGACATACTTTGGAGCTGCAGCTGTACATAACCCAGTGTGGATATAACCCGAGATACCAGGACATAGCCTAGTGTGGCCCAGAACAATAGCAACTTCCATTTCTCTGTTTAATGAAGTGTTAAATGTAGGTGTCTGGGCCAGTTTTTTCATTGTGGTTCTTCTGAATGAGTCTGAGAGAACACGTCTACCACTCAGGAGCTCATGGGTTACATTTCTGCAACTTTTTTGCCATTGTGGTCTAGAAAAAGTGCTTTACCTTCATTCGCTTCACATGGGCTGCCTGTGTAGTGGTGAAATGCACTTCACTTTGGACAGAATCTGTCAGCTAAATGACAATATCGATACAGACCGGTTGAACCCCCCACAGTATGCCTATTACATAAGCAACTTGAAAAACCATTTCGGTGTTTAACAGAATAGAATAAATTATTATTATTATTATTATGAATAAGTCATACATTGTAGGTGATGGAATATTTTAGCATTACAATGGAACCCTTTTTGCTTTGAATATGCAGTTAACCAGCATTGTTTCTAGCACTTTACAAACTCAGTGTTCTATGTGTCTGATCATAATGTACTGAAGACTTGAAGGTGTATATGGGTTGAGTTTAACACATATTCTCACACATACACACATGCACACGTTCTATATGTGGACCCTGACTTGAAACCCCACAGAACACCCACGCTAACCTCAAACCCTGTGTCTTGGGTGTTGAGGAAATTTCCCCTAAATGGTTTTGTTTGCCATACATGTAGTGGCATTATCAGAATTCCTCTGTGGCATTGCTTCAGCTCAAGTGTTCGAACAGTCCCTCTGTGACCAATTGGGTTCACAGCCAAAGAGGATTTAACTGTACACAAAGGCCCCGCTCTCTTTCCATTTCTCTCGTTTGCGTTCCCCGAGAGCATGAAAGGCTGAAATATCACACTGCTGTTAAGCTCAAATCTGCTCCCTGTGTTTACATGCTGGGAGGAGTTATGAGGTATGGCCTACAGCCTATTGCATGTTTCTGTTTGATTTAAAGTTGCTTAATAGAAAGGGACGAAGGCCCATAATAACCATGCTACAGCAGGTGCAGAGGAAAAGATGCTACATTTTAAATTACTTTAAATACTTGTTCAGTATTTGTAATTTAAACCATGGAGTAGCTCCTACCTACTGCGTGGTTTAAGTCATTGTTACCTGTTCATTTATATACCTCAGCGTCAGAAATAACCTGGGGCAAAGGGCAAAAAGCACCCATACATAACCTTTTCGCACCTTTTCTCCACAGCTGTGGTGTTTATATGAATTCTCTCTTTTCTTGTTGACTCATATTTTCATAAGTCATACTGGATCCTAAACTGCATGAACGAGCCTGCACCACCTTAGTGAAGAGCTAGATGGGGTTTAAGCGGATGAAGATAAGTTTTTGGGATGTATTTACAGCAAAGTTTTGAGTGATTTAACTTATAATGTTTGTTAGTGACGGTAGCCTCACAGCTCCAGTTTTAGATTAAAGATGCAAATTTGGGCTTCAGACATGTCTCAGCTGATTTACTACATTTGCCAAAATTGTGTACATTGTTATAGTACATAATTATAAAGTAGTAGATATAATAAAACAAATTTTAACAAATGTCAAACAAATAAAACACAATCTTACATCTGTTTATTGTTATGAATCACTTCATCCTCTGATCTTGACCTGACAGTATGAACACAATGCTGCCAGCAAAAGTATGGATATTTACAGGTGGGGTTGGATCTAAACTCAGATAAAGGTGGTAGATCACCAGTACCAGCACTGTGCAGCCTGGATTTAGTTAAAATGTTATTTTGTGTTTTTAATCTGCATTTGTGTACAAAATGCCCCTGAATTTCAGCAAAGGCAAATCTGACACCTAAAAATATTGTCCTACCATTTTTATGGCTGGTTCATAAAATATTACAGATTTCTCCTGTTATCTTTTACATCATTCTCTTCTTTCTCTTTCCCTCCTTCTCCCCCTCCACCCTTTTATTTCTTTCAGACTCCCAACGCTCTCACTTGTCATCCTTCACAATGAGGCTAATAGACAAGTTTCATTCCCCCAAGACCAAAAGGACACCTTCAAAGAAAACATCCAAGCCTCCGGCAGAGCGAAGTATCAAGAGTCCTGAACAGCATGTAACTAAGGTACGTTTGTAAGCGCAGTTTGTATACGCTGATCATTATTGTTGTTACAGCCTTATGCTCCGAACTGAAATCTTCCCTATTTTCTTGATTTAGAATCACAGTCGGCTGGATGATCAGGAGAAAGATGTGGTCAGTGCCTTGCGTTACTTCAAGACAATTATTGATAAGATGGCGGTGGACAGAAAAGTTCTGGAGATGCTTCCTGGCTCTGCCAGTAAAGTGTTGGAGGCTATCTTGCCTTTGGCGCAACTTGACCCCAAGGTTCAGAACAGGTGGATGACTTTGTTTTGTCACTTATATAAGAAAGGAACAATAAAGCATTTTCTATGTTATTCAGTTAGTTTATAGCTCAACAAATAGATGCAATCCCAATAATAACGGCAACCTAGACTTCCCTCTTATAATTGACTTGATTTTTTTTTTTTTTTTTTCTTCTTGTGTCTGTTTTGTACATATTTTCAAAAGTTGTTCTTGAAGGATTATTCAGTGAAATGTTATTTATAGAGCAATGGCAACAAACAACCGTTTAAATGCTCTAATGTTTTTTTTTTTTCTCTCAATGATGGCAGATGTGTATATTTATTTAACCGGCCATTTGAAAATTGATTCTCTATTGCACCAAAGAGGGTTCCGCTGTGGCCTTCTTCCACTGAAATTCTTCTTCAAAATCTCTTGCATTGTAGGGCTGGATTGCAGTAATGCCCTTTACAATCATGACATAACCCCAGAATCCTTCTTTGTGCAGTTCGTCAGTGTCATCCTGCCTCAGCCGAGTCTATCAGAGTCTGGGGAACCTCATCCGTTGGTCCGACCAGGTGATGCTGGAAGGAATAAACCTGGAGGAGAAGGAGACCGTTGGGGCCGTCACTACCATGATCAAAGCAGTACTGGATAGCGTGAAGGTAAAACCCTTTCGTCATTTGCTCACTCTTCTGAATAGTAACTGAATTGCTTGACTCCTAAGAGCTGGAGAAAGACATATAAGTGAATGCCTCTGCTTGATTTACCAGGTGAACATCCTGCTTAATTATTGTTCCCAATTGATCACTTTTTAAATAAGAGCAGTTGTGGCTTTTGTTTTCTTTTTGGTGTCCCTGAATAGTATTGAGCGTTTTGAGTTATTTTGTAGACTGTTACTGTAAAATGTATTGCTTGTGAATGTTGGCCCAGGGAATGGTCGACACTCACTGGCTGGGAAACCCAAACAAACATCCAGAGATGCACACAGATACCAGGGCAGGTGCAAGGCAGAGTTTTATTTAAAAATAAAGACATGAAAGTACAAAAACACCAAACAAATCCACCGGCACTGGGCATCTCTCTCTCTGTCTCTGTCTCACCAGTCTCATTTCAAACTGCTCCCTCTCTTTCCTCCTTTTCACTCGCTCGATAGCCTGAGTTTTTAGAGTTCTGGTTCCACCCTTGATAAGGCTCACCTGTCCCTCATCAAGGGAGGAGCCCTATACTCAGTTCCAGGGCACATGACAGCAGCCCCGCCTCTTGACCCCACATACTTTTAATTTGTCAAATGAAAATGAACTTGTCAGTATAGGCTGTTTTTGGCGACATTGGGTGCTATAAGATACCAGATTCTCAGGAAAGGTAGCCTGTTGACACTGCTGCTCCATGGATTTAGTTATAAAGATTTTGGTTAGATATATTTCAATATTAGGTCTCATGGTAAACCAATTGCAGCATTTGTGTTAACTAGTAATTTTTCTAGTTAAATTGGTTCTATTTCTATAGTAAGTCTTCAGTTAGGGGATTAACTAACAATTGTGTTAAATTCATAGAGCTGTGGGAGTAGTGCTCCTTTTTGTATTCAGTAAAATCTTTGCTCTGAGCTGATGGTGGTACATCCAGTCATGGAACTGCCTGTGTATTTTTTCCTGCAGGAACTGGTAAAGCTGATCCAGGAGAAACAAGAACACCCCTCACCAACTTCGCCAAAACCCAAACCTGTGTTATCAAGCACCAGCTCAGAAAGGTACAGGATCCTGGGGATAACTTTGGGTCTGATCTCCGCCGTGATTTAAGCCAGCTTTTGGGCTGAGCCATACTGCAACTGGGGGTTCGCCTTTAAAGATTTCTGATTAAATCGAATACATTAGAAAAACATGACTGTTTTCCTGTTTGGTGGAAGTATTAATATAGCACAGAAGTCCATTCATGCACTTTTTTTCAAATATTGTGTTGTCTTGGTTTTATGTAGTTATGTTGTATGAACACAGTCTTAAGTGCAGTTAATTTCAATAACACTTTTAAAAACAATCAATTACAATCAGTCTGCAACCGTAAGAAAATGTTTTCAATCAGTTTGCTTAAGTGATGGGGGGCAAGTGCTTCATACATTCTTAATGTTGTGCTAACATGATTATGATAATTACAGCGTCCCGGAGCCTCCTGTAATAGAGACAGAGGATGAGAGCTTGACTAACTCCTCTGCCCTGAGCCATTCCACTGAAGCCCTGACTGACGCGCCCCCTGCCGAGGAGGTGGCTCCCCCCAAGCCTCCGCTCCCTGGGCTCAAAGTGCCTGAGCACTGGTAAGAGAGCTGCCTCTTATTCAGGGCTCCAGAGCTCTTTTCACATTTTCTCTGCCTCTGCCTCTCCTGAACAAAATGAGTGGAACCAACTGCTCCAGCATTCATTGCTGTAATTGGGCAGGTTACATGGCCTGACATGTTTGTGAATGGGGTTTTCAGTTTTAATGATCCATTTTAACCCCTTAAAAGAAGGTCTTCAACATTTTTCAAAATCTTTGTCAATTGAAAAAATAAATAAATAAATAATCGGTGTATCCGCCAAGTCTATAATGTACCATCAGTAACCACAGACAGAAATTTCTGTTCCTTTTCCTGTACTTTAAAAAGAACTTTAACCCACTCATTCCAAGCACACTTATAATAGTGGGCTGGGCAGTTTCAGAATTCCTCAGTAGATCAGTAGATGCCCGAAACAGTTATTTTTGCACACTTTCACTTTTTTTTTTTTTTTTTACTTTCGTTAAACTCTTGATGACTCATGAATCAAAGAAAGCCTTAGGGAAAGCAAAGGGGTCACTAACTGTTTTTTTTTTTTTTTTTTTTTTTTTACTGTGTTATTTCAGTGTTGAAAATAGGATTAAACTTCATAAGAAGAGCTTTGGTAAGACATTCTTAAGTAGCTGTGGTATATTGAGACTTGGTTGAAAAATGTTGGAAGAGCTCCTATAAGGGCTTAACACTGCATAATTTACACTGGAACACCACTACCAGACTGCCTGATTATTATTCAGTTGTTAACCTTAAGGCATATTGTTCAGGAACTACTGTGAATTATTCAGTATCTATGAAACTAATGTTAGGAGGGAGGAAGAGAATGTGCAGTTTCTGCTTGGATGCATGCAGAGAGCTTGTTATTTTCAGTAGACATGGTTTGAGTCTTTGTTTCACCGTGAGGCTGGTATGGCTTCTGTTATCATATCAGAGCTGCATCGTTTCCAGATGATTACATCTGCTCTCACTGTTTGAATCTTATTGTTTACACGAAGCCTAAAAGGGGAGGTGAGAAAGAGGCTGTTATAAATAGTGTGCTTCTTGAGAACTCCGGTCTTTGTAGGGGTGCAGCAAAGGCAAGGCTACACAGGCTTCACTTCCTCTGGCAAGCTCATGTTGTCTCAGACCTTTTTCTGAGAAGTGATTCTGCCAGGCTCTGTGCATTTTTGTAGACAGTGACAGTAAGGGAGGCAGAGGACAAAGGAAGTGGCTGATACCAAGTTTGGACACAAGAGGATTAAGCGGACTTTATTTGATGGAATGAAATGTGTTTTCATCATTTGCTTTAGAGTGATACTTTGGTTTCAGATATACTTCAGTCATGGCCCATGTTAAGGCCTTGTTTTTAGTCAGGAGGGGCAATTTCAAGCATAGCGCCTCAAAGATCTTGTCAATTTTTTCATGACTGAAGTGTAAAAATAGCTCACCTGAAACCTGGTTAGTTGTTTGCCTATTGCAGTGGCAGAGCAGGCTTATTTCCTGATTTTGGTTTGCTAGATATGTCAGAATACACCATATGGGGAGTCTGGTTTTCAAACTCTGCTCTAGAAGTAAATGTGTGTGTGTGTGTGTGTATATATATATATATATATAATTTTTTTTTTTTTTTTTTTGTGTAAAATGTTATTCTATAACTGATCTTGACTGTTAAGGGTTTTCTATTCGTCCCTAATGCCTGATGTTTTTAGGTATAAAATCTCTTTGGACATGTTGTAGGAACTGAATGGAGATAATGAGAGTCAGCATGCAGCGCCCTCTTTGCCCTTCACATACTACTGGCACCTGCTGCTCTCTTGTGGTCGCTGTGGCATCACTGCTACTATCACAGCAGGGCCGAGTGAGTGAGCAGTGTGTGCTTTTTTTCAGTACATCACTACCCCTCTCTGTATGAGGAGAAAGTGGGCATTTCACATACAAGCCACATTTCTTCCGGTGTGTCTAAACATTACACAGAATTGGCTTGAGAGCGATGGGTGATTTGATTATATCATATCGTTGGCACAATATATTGTGTCACAATAAGCATATCCCCGGTGGTATCATGTGCTAAAAACACAGACCAACTTCCTGTGTAATTAAACAAGATTTTTAAACAGGTTTTAAAAAGGTTTGCCATATCTTCCAGACTCTGCACCCCCTATACTTTTCAATTATTTTGAATATATTTGAATTATTATTTTATACTTTGTAGGCTGCACTCAACTCTGTATGCTGTAGAGATGTACAGATATGAATATGTAGTACATTTGTGCTACACAAAAACACTTAAAAACAAAAGTTTTTAAGTTTTTATCTACAGAGCTTGCTTGTTTTTATCTAAATTCCAGTTAGTAGCATTTGATACTCAAGCAATTTCAAAATGTTGCAAAAAAAAAATAAAACCTACTGCCCTCGTGCAAGAAGATCACAAACGACTTTGTGTTGAAGGAGCTTAATTTTGTATAGTGAATATTATAGTATTTGTATCATATTACTCTCTCCCTCTGGGAAGACACTGGAATGCCTTCTTGTCGCAGCCAATCATATTCGGCACCACTGTTTTGAGGTGAAGCTGCGCTTGTTCCAGACGTCACTATGGAAGTCATTATTGCTGGGATGGAGACTCTGACAGTTATGAATGGCCGTCAGCTGAATCGAGTGTGTTTTATTTGTGTCAAGTCTGGCTTTTCATCAGTGTATTAACTCTTTGATTTTTCAGATGGATGTAAACATCCTTCACTTTAATGGCAGGGAGCTTTCTTTTTGACAGCTGTGTTTTCCTTTTCATCTAGTAATGAAATGCTTGTCCTCAAAAGCAAACAAATATAATTAAACTTTTTTCCCTTCTTTCCAGTCCCCCAGCTCTTCCTCCTAAGAAGCGTCAGTCAGCTCCGTCTCCTACACGAGTTGCTATTGTTACGCCGATGAGCCGCACCACAAGTGGATCTAGTCTTCCAATTGGCATCTGTAGACAGGTAAAAACGCAAGCCTGTTTGCTTCTAGTTGACATGATTAATGCACAGTTAATAAATATATTGATCTTAATTTTGTATGCGTCACTGCAATAATACGGTATCCTATCATGCTGAATTAAATTAAAATGTCCATCATGTAGAAATAAAACGTAAAGTCAAATAGTTCAGACAAATTATGTAGTCTACAATAGTGGTCACCAACATTGCTCCTGGTTCTCCTGTCCTAAAGATTTTTGTGGTTTGTATGCCCTACCACACCTGATCCTATTAAGGAGCTAATTTTTAAGACCTTCTTGAACTGACGAAACTTTTAACGTTATTTTAGAATGGGGAGAACACTAAAATCTGTTGGGTATGAGTTACCCAGGACGAAGAATAAATAACCACTAAATAGTGGTTAAGTATATGTATAAGTATATTAATTACACTGCAGTATTTCAATACAGTGGCTAACTCTAACATCCTTGTCCCAAGGACTATGATGCAGATGCCTTACAGAGGCGGTTCTCTGGCGGGAGTCACTCGTACGGAGGGGAGTCCCCGCGGGTGTCTCCCTGCGGTAGCATGGGTAAGCTGAGCAAGTCGGATGAGCAGCTGTCTTCCCTTGAGCAGGACAGTGGACAGTGCTCTCGCAACACTAGCTGTGAGACACTAGGTGAGACCAGGAGTCAGATGTTTTCACATAAACTTTAAAGCAATGGTTTGGCAAAACATGTTTGGTGTTCAAAGTTTGCATCTTTAGTTTTCAAGTAACGGAAGCTTATAGCCAGTGGTTATTAATATGCATCTAAATCATCACACACTTGCCTAAAACTGTGCTGATTTGTTAATGGTTTTTACAGTGTCGCATGTGACTTTCGACACAGAATAATCCACTCTTAAATAAATATATAAAATGAACAAAATTACATTGCATAGCTGAATCCTGAAACTACAGAAGCAAACTTTTGTCCCCATAAGTGTCTTAGGTGATCAGCTACAATAGGGGTAAGGGGGAAAACTGTAAAGATTTTTGTCCAGATCTGCTTAGTATTTTATTGTAGAACTACCTCTGTCTCGTGCGTGTGTATTCATTATTGATGTGTGTTTGTTCAGATACGGCAGAGAGCTACGACCCTGACTATGACTTCCTTAGTCAGGACTTATCCACCGTAGATCAGATCCCTCTGCCTACAGGGGGTTGTCTTAGCCCGCTTCCTGAGTCCCATCGGGAGTCATCCTCTAGTCCCAGCCAGTTTCCCTACGGCTCTCCCTCTCTCCTTCCACCTGTTCTCCCGCATCACTCTGACATCATCTCCCCTCCTGCTCTGCCTGAAAAGAAGCGACGTAGCGGTAACCCATCAACCCACTTTGATGGCCTGGCATCTCGTATTCACTTTGAACGGCTCCACTCCCAGTATGACAACGTGCCTGATGATGAAATACAAGTGCCACCCTTTCCCCTGTTCACCCCTATCACGCCCATGCCCCCCTGCACCCCTGCCGGGTTCGAGGCAAACTTCATCACTTCGGAGAATGCTCTTGTCCCTCAGAGTCCTCCACCTCTGCCTGAGAAGAAGAGTAGACACAGTGAGTATGACCCAGAAAAGGAGTAAATTTGACAGATAAAGTAAATTGTAGATATAGTGGGTTAAGCTGAAGAACAAAAATGTTCCCAAAGGCATTATGTCTTAGGAAAGAAGGATGAAAATGAGTATGGCTTAAAGTTAAAGTAAGTAGGAAAGATTAGAGATGAATGAGTTTTTTAATATTGGCTTCATGAGGATTTTTGGCAAAACTGACAGGAATAGAAACTTGCTTAAGTGATAAGCTTGATATGTTCTACTTAGATTATCAAGTGGATTTTTGTGTTTTGCGAATGACCTAGGGAGAAGTAATACAAAAGTGGTCCTCTGTGTTTAGTCAAACTAACGCTAACCACTGAGTCTAGTTGAGCACTGGTACCAGTTCACATTTCTGCTAGTTGGTCTATGTATACTTTTAAGTATTCTTCTCTTAAATGATCTCTTGCATTGCAGTCATCACTGCTAGCAATGTGCATATAAGTTGTGAAATATTTACCACAGATGATGCAATAGCCAGGCCTGTTTTTCCACTCATCTCCTTTTCTTAAGCCCCTCAGTTTGGGCCAGGGGTTGGGAAATGGTGATGTCTGCACGAGTGTGAGGTCATATGGAATAATGCCTTTGTTGGTGAAATCTCTGTTTGAATACATCAGTGGCGTAACCCAGGACACACAGGAAATGAGCTCGCGCTGAATGGGCCATGGAGAAGACGCTGTTTGGGGTGGGGAGGGTGGAAAAGGAGGTGATGTAATAACTTGCACATTGACACTCTGCTGCACATGTGGAGGGCTGCTTGTGTTTATATCTACTTGTGACACTTTTGGTATATATTTTATAAATGATGCCCTCTGGACATTTTACAGTTCTGGGAGTCTCTCTAAGAGCTACAAGAAGAAGTAATGTGATAATTAGGCCAGAACAGTGGAAGTGGAAGGTCCATTTGTTTTTCTTCTTGTCTTTGAAGCTGGTGCCTGGAGGATAGGAGATTTTCTTGCAACGGCAACGATATGTTACTGTGTTCATACATTATTCAGTAATCGAGACCTACTTACAAATTATTTTGCAGGGTATTTTCATATATGTAATACATATGCATTATGATGCTGGTGATAAGAAGAAACATTTTTTATCTCAATATTTTTTGAATATATCATGTTATCAGTTGATAATTAAGTTTGGTTTTCTTTCCCAAAAGAATGCCTTGCAAACCTGACCTTAGCTTGTTTTGATTGTCCTGACCAGACAGAAGGCAGGAGTTATTATGTATTTAGTTTTTATGTATATTGAGCTATTAAAAAATCTCATGCGTGTGACAAAGGGAATAAATATTACAGTTGCCTAGGCTTTTATTAAATGTCAGCACTTCTAAAACTAAAAATCAATATTTTGTGACACTAAAGAGGAGACACCAACAACAAACCTCTTAAGATCTGTGTGTCCACACCCTATTAGTTAGGTCACTGTTTGATCCTCTTGGGAAATTGATTCCCTGCTTTATGGGCTGAAGTATACATCTTAGGTCATTACTGTGGTATGGGTGTCAACTTGTAAGTCATGGTGTGAGAATGTGTTGCAAGTTTCATTGGCACTTTGTCTCATCACCCACAGTTCTGAAGTACATGCAGTTTGTGGAGGACTACTCGGAGCCGCAGCCATCCGTTTTCTACCAGACGCCACAGAGCGAGAGCATTTATGAGCAGCGAAATAGACACTTACAGGAAGTGTACGGCTTCAACGACTCGTTCAGTAGCAGCGACTCGGTGCATGAGCCGCTCCCTCCACCTGCTCTCCCACCCAAACAGAGACAGCTGGTAAGCTATAGTGCTGAGCTTCCACCTCCACACCCACACATTTTCACTCTCACTCTTGCTTTCTGACTCTCACACACACAGCCTTGCTATGTTTTAATATTTTGCAGGTATTCTGCGGTGTAAACATGCACAATTTGTGTTGATTCTTTGATGTAATTGATTTATATCTGTTATATCTATTATGTTCTATTATCTTTATTGCTACAGGTTGTGGATAATGTCTGTGGCCGCTCTGCAACAGTGGCATAAATGAACAGTGGCCGAAATCTGGTGTATTAAAATGTGCATGGATCGCCTGCAGTCTTGATCCACTGGTTTGGATTGAATAGGGTCATCATTGGTTTTAAGATTTTAAGATATTAGAAAAGTTTCTCCAGTTACAAATATTTTGATGCATTGAATTGTTTCCTAAAATATTGTAAGTGAATCAGAGATTTATACCCCTAAGGTATACTCACAAACGTTCTGTACTACTGGACAAACACACTTGCACTTTTGCATACTGCCGTTCACCACACACAAAGACTGTGTTTGCACACTGTACAAAAGCACATGAGCATGTACACACATGCGCACACATACAGAAACAATGTTTCTAATAAACACTGTATCTTTCTTCTCACATTCTCCAGACGCTTGCACAGTTGTGTATTTTGCTCCCTCCCTGAGTAAACAGTAGTTGCACATTTTATCATACATATTTTCCATTGGATTACCTTCTCTCAGCAGGGACTCTCCCATTAACCACATTCAGCAGTGGCAGATATGACACACTGTTGGTGGGAAGCCCTCTGTGTTCATTACTCACAATGTTGCCTGAGGGCCCAGACAAAGCTCAGGCTGCTTAATTCGGTGTGTCGTTGTTGTTGTTAGTTTTTTTTTCTTTCTTTCATTATGAGTTTATTATGCAGTCCATCATCCTTCTCTGGTGGCACTGTGTGTAGATAGGTGTGTGGTAGTGTGGGTGTGTTTTTGAATATCTCTGATGACTTTGATGTGATGTGCTAGTTATGTACATAGAAGCTATTAATGATGAACACTCCAAACACAAGGTATCTGTCCATAGAATGCTGTGGGGGGTTGCTTGTCTAAAAATCATGCCTTTGTATGGTGTATAACATTATAACATTGTGTTTTCTGGCACTCTCCAATGTTTTCCCTAATTGCACCTGACTGGTTTTGAAATGTGTAATACTCTGAGTATACATTTCATACCAGAGAGAAAAGCTTGAATTGTGGAGAGCCTGTCTGCTGGCTTGTCTGTTCTTTCAGTTCCTCATTTGTTGTAGACCCTGGAGCTAAGACTGACCTTCAGTCCAGTGTACTGACCACTGAGCACTGCAGGAAGCCGCAGACTGACAAGCTTGACGCTAACTGTTTATTCATTTTCCTCTTTTCTTTTTTCATGCACTTTTTTCCTTTCATTTTTCACTCATGCATTCCCTGTGACTCAGCATATCAACCTAGGGGTGTGTTCAGGTGTGTCTTTAATTGCTGTAGGCAAACCCTGCATGCTTTTATTGAGTAGTGTACCAGCTGTAGTCTATACCGTGGTTTCTTATAACCCTCTAAGTAGCAAACGAGGCAGGTATAATTAGCCTTCGCCGTAACCCTTTATTCTGCCTATAATCCTTCACTACTGTTTCCTCTGCAGTCTTCCCCTGGACTTCCATGAGCCTTCTTAACTATTTGCTTTTTCTATGCTAACATGCTTGGTTATCTGATTAATTTTCTACCATGTACTTCTCTTCTCTTCTCTTCTCTTCTCTTCTCTTCTCTTCTCTTCTCTTCTCTTCTCTTCTCTTCTCTTCTCTTCTCTTCTCCTCTCTCCTCTCTCCTCTCTCCTCTCTCCTCTCTCCTCTCTCCTCTCTCCTCTCTCCTCTCTCCTCTCTCCTCTCCTCTTCTCTTCTCTCCTCTTCTCTTAGGCCTTCTCTCACTCTGCATCTCCTTCCTCATCCTCCTCTTCCTCTCTATCATGCCACCTGCAGCAGTGTGCCGGCAGGCTGGGTTCTTCTGAGGTGGATGCTGCTCTCAGCTTGTCTGTCTCTAGCTCCTCTCTGGGTTGCCAGGCCTCTCCTCCTGCCCCCATGGTGAGTCCTGTTCGCTCGCTGTACACTCACGCTTTCACTTTCTTTCTAACCACTGCTGCCTTTAAGGCCCTTAATTATTGCTGTTATACTTCTTTATGGTTATGGTGCTATTTCTGCATTCCCAGATTTTTAATTAATTTTACTGCTTGGCCCTATGACAAGCTATATGTGTTTTCAGAATGTTTTTTTCTGGAAAAGTTGGGGTAGGTTTTATTTCTGGTCACAGTTAGTGACAGGTAGGAAAATGAGGTAAAGAAACTTTAAATAGACTCTATTACATGAAGGGGAAAAAATAGAATTGATATACTGTGATATAATAGTGTTTATTGGGTCATTGTGTGGCATGTCCAACACATTAGAAGAAAACAGTTGATGGATTTATCAACAGCTGCATTTATCAACAGCAAATGTGACTTGTTACATGTTTGCATCTCCTGTGAACATGTTAAAACTGTAGCAATACAGTCTAGCTAAAATATCAATAGTTGACCATTTGAAGAGTAAATATGACAATGATAGCTGTAACATTGTTTTTGTAAAGCTCTGATGGAACGGTCATTTTTCTCAGGCACATTCTTGAAGAAAATTTCTCAGGACATGTGACCAGTTACAAGCTGTTATTGAAATTATAGTTGTTCAGCTGTTCAGTAGATGACACATTCCCCACTCTTTCAGAGATTTACAAACAACTATGTATAATTAAATTGATTAGTTATTATTTATTAATTTGTACTAATTATTATTAATTGTAATGTCTCACCATGAGTATTATTTAATTACAGCAGAAAATGATTTATTACTAATCATACAATTAAAATTCACAATTAATTATTAACTGTAACAAATTAAAGTTATAAAATTCATCTTCTTATGCACAGACACATTGTCAGCGATGTATTTTGGGGTCATTGGGTGTTTCAGGTTTGTCAGCATCACGTAACCTCGCCCAGATGACCCAGCCAGGATTGATCAATCCCTGGCTTGTGTCCCAGTAACACACGCACTTCATGACTCACTCCTCTTAATCCACAGCCAGCTGAAAGACCTCTCTGCTTTGTAACATATTACAAAGTACCTGATATTTGTATTTCATTGTTCTCTATGCTAGGAATTACTAATATAATCATGAATGCAAAAAATATATCATTTTATTCATTAATGTATCAATTATATTATTAAATTAATATGAATTGATACCATTAATCATTTATTGTAACATCTTATACATTTGCATTTTATGTATTTATGTACTTATTGTAATGATTTAGATGACAGTCCAAACACACCCCTTATAGGAAACGATAAAGTTTACATAGTGTAAGTGTTACAAGCTTAATGAGGTGTGTTGGAACATGGGGAAACTCTAGCTGTGTCTGGGAGAAATACTCCGGTACTGGGAATGGAAAACACTGTCTGCTGGCTTGCCTGCACTTGTAGGCACTCGCTTATTCACTGGACTCGGTCACACTGCTCACTGAATACTGGAAGTTAAGCACAGTTGCTTATGAATCACTGTCTCTTTGGCAAGCTTCATATATTGATCACCTCTTATTCACACACAAAACACTCATGCACACACAATGAAAAAAGATAAATAAAGGCTAAAAAAAATATTACGGTCACCCAGTCTTAATTCAAGACAAAAAGTCCTCGGCATGGGCATTTTTATCTGCTGTAGTAGATTCAGACTGAAGACTCATTGTTTTTCCTTTTATACCTTTGGATATGTGTTCCAGCACGCTCCTGATAATTGCACCAGTAAATGAATACAGTTACTCTGTATTATTTTTTTTCCTGTTTTGGTTTGATGGCAGAAGATCTGATGTGGATGTCAGATTCGTTTATCTAGAGGTGTCTGCTGGTCCCATTCACTGCTTAATGGAGGATCCTCTCTGAACTGCTTCCCCATTCACTCTCACAGGTGCTATAGCTAGCAGTGTTCATGCTAGGCCACTGAGCACACAAGTGATGCAACCACATGCACAGACCACATAAATTCTTAGCACACACAGTTATACTGTATATTAGATACATATGTATTAGAATGTGTTAATAAAGTATTAATGGGATAAATTAACAACAGTAATATTTTTTATGCCATTAGTGTATTTTCCTAGTTTGACCATTCCAACCATTCGTAGTAGTGCAGGTTGAAGCCCAGCTGCTTGTTGTTTCTAATACTGAATCCATGATTGTACCCCTTTGGTTCGAATCACTTGTAAATGGCTCTCAAAGTGATACTTTCAACCACCTTCAACAGAAATACACTGTACAGTGCTCACAGGAGACCCTTAGATAAATTATGAGGATAAATCAAAGAGCAGCAAACTAACAACTAAGCAGCTTTGCTGCCATTTGCAAAGTGGGAAAACTTTGACACTTTAACAAGACTCCGCAAAAATGTTGAACAGAGACATCTGCAATCTGTATATATGCTACATACATGTGCAACTGTACATATGTCACATGTGATGTATACACTCATTGGATCATGCAGCCTGTTTTGCTCTCACTGGACTGATTTATCTTTTGATTACGTTTTAAATAGTGATTATGCTAATTGTACGCTCAAATCACTACAGCAAAATGCACTGCTTTTTAAATGGAAAAGTCTTTTCCTTTGAACCCAGAAAGGGAACATTTTGTCCTCCTAGGATTCCCTTCGCCTGATGCTTTGTTCTCATTCAAAGCCTTGTTGGGACAGTGTTTTTTGAGGTTGACTTAGTAACAGTACAACTCTGTGCTCCCATTTCTCTTCTGCTATAATAAAACCCCATTCAGGAAGTAGCCAGCCACCCCAGGCTTCATTGACTCTAGAGGAGACCACATTAACCAGCCCTATTTGGACATGTTGGGGTGGTGATCAAGGAAATCACCAGACTGTGCTTGGTTCATTTCTGAAACAATATGATTCCCTGCTTTTAGGGGCAGGGTTTGGTAATATAGATCTGGATTACTTAGTACAGTTGGCAGGGTAATAGGATGTTACTGTTGATTGAATAGTAGTGAGACAACCAGGCCTTCCATCTCCAGCCATTTCGGACTGGGGCTTTACATGCTTATATACAACTAGTTCTTTCTCCTTTCTTCTCTTTCTTTTTCTGTTTCTCTCTGTCTCTGTTTCCACTTCAGAGGTGTATTAGCCTGGGCCTCAGGCCTCTTCTCTTCACCACTCTTCTGCTTTCAGTCTGACTCCTGCTTTCTGCTTTCTGCCTGTGCTCTCCTCCTTCTCTCTGTAGAACCAGAATGCTAGTGATGAGGGCGGCGAGGGTGAGTACGTCAATCTGTATTCATCCAGCCAAGCCAACGGGGACCTGCTGCTTTCTAATGGAGTAAGTAGCAGGAGCCACACTGCGTTTAAGGAGCTTAAGGCTGTCCCCTCTAAATTCACATTCTGGATACGCTCTTCAGCTCCAGAACTCTTGCTTGACTAAAATTCTAGTAGTTCACTAATTTATCGCTGGACCTCCTAGTCTGGAAGTTGCTGTCTTGTACAAAGTCACTGATGACTGAATGACTCCCGTTAAGTGCCCCTGAGAAAGGCTGCAGGTGCCACTACACACCATTAAGTGCTGTCCTCATTCCCTACAATACCAATAGAAGGCTAACAGTGGATCATATCAAAAATTCATTCGTTCAAACATAGACACAGACAAATGCCATGCAGCTGATATCAGTGTAGTCTAAGAAGGTTTACCTAGTCTTGTTTAGTGTATGCATTGTTCCATTATTATGAATTATTGTTCTTGTGTGTTAGTCAGTTAGTGATGCCATCTTCAGCACATTTCAGTCCCTCAAACATGAAGATAAAACATCTTTCTGTTCTGCTGCTCTCCTTCGTCTATTCTAATCTTGTACATAGTGGAGTTACAACCAAATGGCCTTGAGTTTTTCCCCTGTGCACTGGTAGGCCTTGCAGCTGGGCTGAAGTGACTCAGAGAGAGGGTGTTGTAGCATAATTTCTGTCTTCATGACATGTCTTCATGTTGATGCAATATTATTTCTGCTATTATAGCCCTCTGCAGAGTGTTAATGCAGTGGACTTGATCTGAAACAGTCACTTCAAGCTTGTGTTAAATCTAACTCAGTCTGTAGGCTTGTGCGTATGTGCATGGATTGTCTGCATTGTACATCTGGGCCGGAGGGGGATTGAAACAAAAGCTTGCTGTTATCCTGTGGAGCAAAAGGGTTTAATATTTGCTCATTTAGCTTGTGATGTTTTTTAGAATTTACCCCAAATATGTTTAATGCACCTGTGAAATTTTGTTTTTCTGGAGAAACACACACACAGAACTGTGCTGGAGAATGCATTAGGTTGTCACAGCACTGTCAGGCACTGTCAAGGTACAGCGACTTTATTGGCTGACAGGTTAGCTGCCAGTTAATGTCTTTTTTTTGCTGATGCCTCAGGTGTCATCCCTGGATCCCAGCAGCAGGATTATGTAAACACGGCAGCCATCAGCAGCACATTCAGCATAATGCTTCTTGGATTCTAGAGACCTTTCTCCTCTTGTTGACTTGTTGGTCTCACCACTGAGAGAAATATCACAGCTAGATGTTTAATCTGCATGTTTGAGTTGTGAAGTGTTTGAGAGTTGTTATTTTAGAGTGTTTGTTGTTGTCAGGACCCCAGCTGTGGAGCAGAAGATTCACTTCAAGATCCATCGTCGGACCACAGCAAAGAGCAGACCAACTCGGACAGGTAAGCTACACCTCTGTGGCGCTTTACTGTCTTCTTTTTGGTGTCTTTATGCTGTGTATAGTGAAGGTGACTAATTGGCATTATGTAGTTTGCTCAGCAATTTCAAATCATCCTCCCTGGTATTGAATTTTCCATTGAGTGGTCATTTTGTCATTTGTTTCGAATAAGATACGAATTTATCATGGTGTCATTTTATACAGTACTGGATATACACTCCAATACTAGATTTAAAATAGGAATTCATTATGATCAGACAAGTCTATAGCCTGACTTCTTGCTAGAAAAAAATTGTTTATAATTTCAAAAATGAGGAGAGAAAAAGATAAATGTGTGGAGGAAAAAATGAGAACTGTAAAATGACGTTATTTGAACCCACCCCTGACAAATATTTGAGTAATGATCTCTAAATCTTGACTAGTTATATCCTGAAGGTTCAAATGTTTCAAGCTCTAGTTAGATCTTGCTGTTGAAAAATATGAAAAATACACCTTTGATGCATGTGGGTCCTTTTTTTCTTTCACAGTTGGAAGCAGAAATGTGCAGACTCAGACCTGAGCTCCGAGGAGCTGGGAGAGCTGTCTTTGGTGGAACATGATGAGATCATGGCCCGCATCACACTAAAGCAAGAGGTAACACCCTCTGAATGCCTCACCCTGAGATTCATCAATCATTTTTAGAACAGCTCGGCTGGAGAGCTTTGTGTGTTTGTGTGCCGTCTGGTACTTTACTGTAGATTCATTAGCTGGTGTACAGTGTTCCACAGACTGAAAAAGAAAATTATTGTAGGGCTCAATCAGAGCTGAGTTAAACTTGGCTCAGTAGCTCCCCCTACCTGTGATGTCCTGCATTCTTGCTGTGTTCTGTGTGTGGGCCAAACATGGAAAAGGATGTGAAACACCAGTGTTCACACTGCAAGGTCAAACCTGCTGCAGAGAGCACATCCCCTCAGAGAGTGCAAGATCAGACTCTACAGGAGACAGGGAGTATATTTATAGACAGACTTCTGCTCATCTATAAGAGCCTCTTCATCTACAATATAGCAGAGACGGCAGGCATATTGAATACATATACGACACTTTGTTTAGCTCCTACAGAAATATTTGTGTGGGACAATTTAATCAATTGCTATAAGCTTTTTTTTTTTTCTTCACTCATTTCCTCCTTTTCGCTCTCCCTTGCTCTCTCTCTCTGGCTCTCTCTCTCTCTGAAACAGAATGATGATGGTCCTGATGTCCGTGCAGGATCAGGGAATATTTTACTTGTTCATGCCACAGAAACAGATCGCAAAGGTGCAGGACTGTTCCTCTAAATCAGACTGTTTGTGTTCGTGCATGCGTGTTTCTTTGGTTGTCTTTAGTTTTTTAAGAGAGCAATCTCCGAGGCGTTAATCTCCGCAGTGCTCCTGGATAAAGAAAGAATACAAGATTAAATGTATAAATAAATAAAATAATAACAGCATTTCAGTAACAAGCAGTTGTTTACATTTAGAAACTCGGACATCAGCTTCACTCTGGCTTACAAAAGTAAATGGCATGTGGAGTGATGTGATGTTTTTATGTTAATTCAGTGTGTTCCCTTTGACAGATCTGGTTCTATACTGTGAAGCTTTCCTGACAACGTACAGGACGTTTCTAACCCCAGAGGACCTCATTAAGAGACTCCACTACAGATATCCTTTCTAAGCTGAGTGAAATGTCTGGTTGCTGAATAGAACCACAGTTCCATATTAGAGGATTCTGATTCAAGCAAGACCTTATACATAAGATCTCACAAATACACAAGTTCCATTTCTTGGACAAAAGAAGATTTAAAAAATAATATCCTCCACTGCTTATTGTTCCAGATTGTTTGCGTAGCTTCTAATGAATTTGCAAAATATTATCTGCCTGTCTGTAAATGCAGTGTTAAAGTGAATGCAGAGGTGACGTTTACTTTTTCTTCATCTTTTCTTCTGCTGAATGAGTGTGTGTCAAGATTAAGGATTTAAAATTTTTCTTAACCACTGAGCACATATACTCGGTTTTCTCACAGTTCAGACACCATCAAAAAGCGAGTCAGCAAAAACACATTCTTTGTGCTTGTGCGTGTAGTGGATGAGCTATGGTGAGTAGTTTGAGGGGTGAGCGATATGGCAAACATCTGTCATCATGATATAGGCTAAAGTATGTACATTACAATATTTTTTGATCTGTGAAACTACAAGCGATATCCTCAGAAAAGCGTATTGTGACAGTAACAGTAAATATTGCAGTAATATTCACAATAATTTAGCCTGCTACTATGTCATGTTACATTTGTCTGCCCAGTATCATATCTATGATTTAGCATTCTTGTAGTGCTGTGAAAAGCTTTTGATAGGAAAATCTCTGCCAGTGAGGGCTGGGTAAAATGGCAAAAAGAAATTTGCATTTTCACAGTATGTTATGTATCATGTTTTTTTTTTTTGAAGGTCTGCTAAGGTGGAACTGTGCACACAGTGTACCAGCAACAGAAGTGTCAAATTTAAAAACAAATTTCATAAAATAATGATATAGTGGACTAACCTCTAGTCTGCTCCCAGTTTGTGTGCCATTTTAATTTGCCACCACTGGTTGTTGTGTACAGGCTCTAAATTCATGGCATAATTTAGTGCAGTAATGATAAAATATCAACACATCATCATCCCCTAATGTCAGTAACGTCACAGTCATCTGGGACTGACTAAATAGCTGTTGTATTGTGGTCTTAGAACAGAGTTACAGGTGGATCACTGCAGAGTGCCCAGGAGTGTTACCTTGCTCTTTAAGACACTTAACTGAACTACTAAGCAATGTCTGTTTATTAATAAAGTGCTTAGAAGCGGGTAAAAGCTCGGTTCTTCAGTACAGGGGCCCTCCTAAACTTGTGTTTAAGACCTCTGTGGGTACTAAATATTGAAAGTAATATGAATGCACATGTGCACGATTTTGTTCCTTCTTTGAATGGCCAGTTTGGTAGAGCTGACAGAAGACATCCTAAAGCAGCTGATGGACCTGGTCTTCAGCCTGGTGTGTAACGGGGAGCTCATTCTGGCGCGGGTCCTCCGCAAGAACATTCTAGATAAAGTGGAGCAAAAGAAGCTGCTGAATTACACAAACTCTCTGAAGACGCTTGCAGCTCGCGGTGTTGCTGCCAGGTAATTACAAACCCGAAGTGACTTCATGCACGCCTTAGAATTTCTGCTGGTTTGGGTAGGATTTTGGTGGTTTTGCTTTTGAAGTTGACATGAAATCTTTTTCCGTTTTAATGTTGATGGTTGAGTTAGGCATGATTCATTACATAATTCAGAAACAAAATTGTTTTGGAGCTTCCACTAACAATTATTTTTTATAATCAGTTATTAACTTCTCCTCCCTTTGCTGCTGCAATCATTCAAAGTCCTGTCTTTAATGATGCAATGAAATAATAGGAGCCCCAGCACTTCTTGCATTGTTTTGCAATCTATCAAAATGACCGCATCATATATACATAGTAAGTAGGGACGGCATTGACAATTAAAATAAACTCCAGATAAACATTTTTTTCTGTAATCAATGTTGGTGACTATAAGTTACAGTGGTAAAGCCCTAACTGGTTAAGTTATGGACAGGTTTGTGTACAGGTGTATATTGACCCACCTTCTCTTCTCCCCTCAGGCCAGGTACACTTCATGACTTCCGTAGTCATGAGATTGCAGATCAGCTCACTCTGCTGGATGCAGAACTCTTCTACAAAATAGAGGTAGTACTCCTCTTTCTTTCACTACATTTCAAAAACTGGTGTTTAAAAAGTGTTAATATTAATGATATCCTACTAATAACTTCCAGAGCGGCCTTACTGGGGTAATGTTTTCTACAACACTGATTAAATCTGGGACGTGTTACCCTTCTCTAATTCAAGATTAATGAAATAAAGACAGTAAACACTCCATTTACAAGTGTATCCTTTGTATGAACAGTGCAACTTACAATGTTCAGAGATGTGTAATAGCTGCCAATATATAGCCTTCAAAAAATGTTTGATGTTCAAGATCAGGGATGCCAAAGTCCAGTCCTGTGTGGTGTCCCACACATTTTGGTGATTTCCCTGCTAAAAGACATCTGGTTCAACTCAAATCTCAATTATCAGGTTTAGTGAGTGTGTTAGAGGAGAGGAGCTACCAAACTGGCCTGACATTGCCCCTCCTTAACCGAAGTCGGGCATCCTGTTCTAGACTTCACTAGAATTTGTATACTTTTGCATGCTCTGTATTTTCATGCAAACAAATATATTGCACATATCTGGCTTAACATTGAAATATCAGATGAAATACTATTGCACATTACTTCTTATTAATCATGTTACCAAATGCACACTTGGTCAGACTAGTCTTTCAGTCTTTCCTTGTCTGAACAGTGACTTCTGTCTCTCATTAAACCTCTGTGTGTCTGTGTGTGTGTGTGTCTGTGTGTCTGGGTGTAGATCCCGGAGGTCCTGCTCTGGGCAAAAGAACAGAATGAAGAGAAGAGTCCCAATCTCACTCAGTTCACAGAGCACTTCAACAACATGTCTTACTGGTATGATTATGCTTTTTTTCAGTGCAGACTAAAGCTCAGATGTGTCTTCATATTTGTGGTTATCCACAAATAATGAAGTTGTCATGCTCAAAGATTTATTTTCATCTTGGTAACATTATATTAGCATGCAGTGCTCAGTTCAGTTTTCATCAGGTCCTGCTCACTCATCTTCTCCCCCCCCCCCCCCCCCTTCTAAAATCCCTCCTCTCAATTTTTCCTCAAGGGTCCGCTCCATAATAATCCAGCAAGAAAAAGCCCAGGACCGGGAAAAGCTCCTCCTCAAGTTTATAAAAATAATGAAGGTGAGGTACATAGACTGGTGAGCGGGCAAAAAAAGAAACCCCTCAATGAATTTTTCAGCACGACACCCACAAGGTTGAAAAGATATTATTGACTTTTCTCTACTTTTCCTGCTCCACAGCACTTAAGAAAACTTAATAACTTTAACTCCTATTTGGCAATATTGTCTGCGCTGGACTCAGCACCTATTCGCAGACTGGAATGGCAGAAGCAAACCTCAGAGGTCAGTTGTCATCACACATTTATCTTTCTTTGTCACTTGCTTACAAAGAAAGCTCTCACTCTAGTGATGTTTGTGATGTGTTGTGTGTTTCTTAGGGTCTTGAGGAGTACTGCACTTTAATTGATAGCTCCTCCTCCTTCCGGGCGTACAGAGCAGCTCTGGCGGACGTAGAGCCCCCCTGCATTCCCTACCTGTACGAGCAACAGTGCTTATACACTGTATCTTATTTTGAAGGCTTATTTTTGTGTTTGTATTATGTATTAATTATGTTGGACTTTCTTTGCCTTTGTCTTCTGTTGACTTGGTCATTTTAATGTTCATTTTTTTACTGTTTTGGGTTGTCCAGAGGTCTCATTCTTCAAGACTTGACATTCGTGCACCTTGGTAATCCTGACTTCATTGTTGGAAAGGTGAACTTCTCAAAGCGCTGGCAGCAGTTCAACATCCTAGACACCATGAGGCGCTTCCAGCAAGTGTGAGTGTTTCAGCGCAAACGAATAGTACTTACTTTTTGTACTGGACCTGTATTTTATTTTGCATTTATAAATACTTTTTAAATAGAAAAAAAAATTGGCTGATTTTTTTAAATAGAAAAAAATTCAGCCAAATAAATTTTTTTATTTTGATTGTGATATACAAAGGCATAGACAGCAAAGACATACACTTGCTCTAAACAGTGCAAGGATTCTCCTGACCGTCTTATAACCATCTGGATGATTTGTCTCCTGTCAATATAACACATTTAGTTGAAAGAGCAGTGTGGTCTCTTCTATAAACAGAACTACAGGAAAAGGCGCTGTGACACTGAGAGGTGGTTTTGGTTGTTGAACAAGTCTTGGAGAGACGGATGCATTTACACTGTTATAAAATTTGGCTCAAATGCGTAATTAAATGCGTCTGTTGTGAATATCTTTATCTTTTTCTATTCTGAGTCTTTATGCTTTTCTCTTACAGGCATTATGATCTCAAACACAACGATGACATTGTGTCCTTCTTCAATGACTTCAGTGACCATCTCGCTGAGGAAGCACTGTGGGAGCTCTCCCTTAAGATCAAGCCTCGCAATATCACCCGACGCAAAACGGAACGGGAGGAAAAGACATAGGGGTTTGTTCTCCAACGGAACTTTGTTGAAAGCAAAGCATTTTGGACATGTGAGAAAAGCAATTAGAAGTGACTGTGATGGCAGCTACGAGACTGGTGGGGAACTATACTGCATTTCTGGCAGTTTACTGGCAGTTTACAGGACCTCTTTGCTGTTTTGTTTTGTTTTGTTTTAGATGGACCCCAGGATTGCACTGCATTTTGACCTGTGTGAATATTTAGGCGGGAGAAAGTGCAGAGCACAAAGACATTGTGGCCCGACGTTAGCTCCTGAAAGAATCCCCTCCGGGTCGAGTACTTGGCAACATTTATGTTGGACGTTGTAACGTGCAACTTGTGGTGATTATCCTTCACCATCTGGATGCATGCCATTGCAGTTTTCAGTGGATCAGCGCTGTGGGCCGATGGACTGTGCCTCCACAGCGCCCCCAGCCTGTGAAAAGGTGCCATAATTTCTGAGGATATGGCTTTAGATGGTGGTGATGCTGAAGTTCCACAAAAATTGAGATTTTTTTTAAATGGAAGAAATGCACATGGATGACTGTTTACTAAGGACTTTCGAAGAAGTGTCGTATGTATTATGGTCCCTATTTCAACAGCTTTCAGCATTTGGCACTAGGTCTTGGTATCTAAAGATGGTTTATTATTATTATTATTATTTTTATTATTAATATTGACATGATCCAAATGCTATTGGGAATTTCAGCAGGCTTAGCACTTTATTGGGCTTTACTACGTTTACCTAAATAAGTTCTCTGTTGTTCTGCCACTGAGATAATACGGCTCACTGGTTTACCTGGAGCTAGTTAGGATGCTAGTTCTGTCCTCATTTTCCCACTGGGGAACATATGGGCCTCAGTCATTCTTCCAGTTTCTTTAGCTAGAAAAGGCTCTGTACATTTCTTAGTAACATTAATGAGTGTACGCTACCCATGATACGTGCTAAACAGAAAGGAGAGGCGCATTTCAAACCAAGTCTTCCAGCTATATTTATTACAATTGTTGCTGTTTTTCAGGGAAATATGTCTTTGCGTTAGTCCTGTGTATTGTGTAGTTTACTGCAAATACGCTAGTTATGTAGCCAAGGTTTCACGTTTGTGATTGTTAGAAGAAAAAAAAAAGCTTCTACAAAAACAAAAAGCTCTACAGCGCTTCTAGACACCTAATTCCAGATGTGTCACAAAACAAATGTCAAATAACCCGGTATCTCCATCAACAGAAGAAAATCCATCATGGAGTATGTGACTGTCTCTGTAGTGCGAAAAAAACAGTACGATACTTACACAACACATTTCATCAACCTGTTACAGTGTGCACTCACAACCTGATACCAAGTGCCTAAAGCTGTTCAAATGGTGGGGTGATTTCTGTCCTTTATTTTTGTATAATGCAATTCTCTTTTTGTTTTTTTGTGTAGTTTTTTTTGTTTGTTTGTTTGTTTGTTTTTTTAAGGATTTTACACAGACACTTTTGGAGAGGATTCTTCTCCCTTTCTCTCAACGGTATGAGAAGCGCTAGTATGTGCACTTAGAAGCTGTTCTTGAACAAAAGAAGACGGCTGTGATGAGGGTCACACAAGCCATTGCGTACGCACAGCCACGCTTAGAAGACTTAAGCCCAGTCTGCAGTGAGCAGAAGTAAAAGGGTACTGTGGGAAGAACATCTTCTGTTACTGTTTACGAGGTTTGGTTTAAAGTTCCACTCGGTAATCAATGCAACTGATTGGTCGGTTTTGAGTCCTGAAACAGCAGAGGCTTGTGGTCAACCGGAATGCACTCTGTGAAAACATGCAATAGGTACGTTTACCATGCCAGGCCTGTTTGTGTCATTCCTGATTCTGGCTTTAAAGTTTCACAGACCAAGGCTTGGTCGGTCCTGATGGATGAAGACAAAATGACATTATTAAAAATGAAATGAGTTCCCTGTACCATCTTCAAGGAAAATAAAGATATGTACCTCTGTACACGTATCCCTCTGAAACCTGCTTGAACAAGACCAGTATCGCTGCTTTTTTTGGCATGAACGTGTGAATCACTTCTCATTATTTGCCTCAGTAAAGCACACAAAGTACTTTATTAGTGAGCTTCAGGCACCCACTGGGGCGTGTGTCAGTTTCATATTTTCCTGCTGACGTTTACCAGGAGCTCAACACTGAGCCTGTTTTGCATACTAACATTTTTGAAGAAACAATTATTATGGTCAAAATACTTCTCATGATATTTGCAAAAGAAATCCTACAATTTTTTCATAAAAAAGCCATCTTCAGTTGAAGGTAAACTGTCATTAGGAGTAGGTTTGCTGTGAAATGGTTCATTGCAGAGGAGCTTAGCAACTCAGATTTCTTTGCGATGGTGGTAATGGGAACCAGAGGACGCATTGTCTGCGATGCAAATATATGCTTTTTATTTATCTATGCAAAACCTCCAGTGAAGCTAAACGTTTTCAGTTTTTTAAATGTAATGTTGAAAATGATAGTTAGTGGTTTAAAAACAGAAAATTATTTGGGGACTGTTTGCCTCACAGTGACCTGTATACCTCACCACCATTGTTAATTTTGGTATGTTTTAGGCTTTTCCTAAAACTATCATGAAATAGTGTTCCAGGCATCAGGCAGGTAATTCATAACCATTTTATGTTATAATGTTATGTTAGGGGGCTTTTAGCGGCATTAAGCACTTCAGATGTTCCTATCATCTCTCCTCTGAACAATTCTGATTCGGTTTTGCTAGGATGGAGCATTTCACACTGAACCACTCCTAAAGATGGCGGAGTTATGCAGGAATTTTGAAACATCAGCTGAATTCTCCTTAGAGAATTTCTAGTTAGCAAAAACATCCACTCAGTGATCTCTTTCAGATTGATCAGGTGCTTGAGGGCGATCCAGAGCCCAAAAACAAATGGAAAAGTTGTGAAATTGTCATTTGTAAAAGGCTTGTTTTTTTTATGGACAAAGGTTTTCCGTAATGACTAATAACACAGAATGGAAAGTAATATTTTTAACAAACAGTTCTTTACTTCTGTCAGTGAGTCTGAACGCTCACCAACCAACCAGCTCTAATCACAGATGGCAGTAATGATCAAAACTGTGTGCTGTAGAAAAATGAACATGGAAGGATTACCGGTAAGTTTTTATTGTTTTTATGTAATAATACATCTGTCAGCTTTCCCAATATTAAAAAAACAGCTCCCATATGAATATGAAATATGAATATTTATTGAGGACTGTGTCTTGCACGCCCCCTAGTGTTCTGCAGTTACATTTTTGATAGGAAACGGGTAGGCTAAAGGAAAGGTAAGTTAAAGGAAAATGTATATTAAGATAAGACTGGTTGCAAATTTGTCACCTGTGGGACTAATAAAGGATTATCTTCTCTTAAATTACAGTTTTCCACTTTGCCCAGACGTAATCAAACAGCAAAGACATGCTTAGTGTCCAAATTTGGCATCTGTGGTTTGTATGATGTAGAAACTGCTGCAAGGCTAGCATTACTAACAAAGATAAGGATTCAGCAGTCACACAAATAGCCCAAATTAGTTTCCATTAAAATCTAGCACCAAAACGTGACTGCTGTCACGTGATTGACAGCACCGTTCTACTCCAGGTGCGTGTGTACATTCATGAGTGAGAATGTAATACTAGACTAGGACCTGTTTGCTGTAGAAAATGGAAAGATTATTAATATTATTTTGTATATGTATTATGTTTGAGTATTCCAGTTCATAAAAAATAAAAGGAAATTCCATTGTGAAATACTAGAAAACATTAAAAATAAGCATTTTTAGCTCAAGTAGCCCCATTTATTGAAGTGGGAAACAATAACAGACTCTTCTGTGATGAGTTACACCAGATGTTGGAACATTGTGAAATAAAGTGGCCCCTCATAGTCACGCGTGTGAACTTTTTTCTGCGTTTAACCCATTCACCAAGTGAAGCAGTGGGCAACCAGGCATGCAGAGCCTGGGGAGAAGTGTGTGGGGATGTTACCTTGCTCAAGCGTACCTCAGTGGTGCAGCTGGCAGTCCTGGGATTCAAACCTTCCAATTGCAGGGACAACTCCCTAACCACCAGACCACCAGCTGCCCCACAGGGCTTGATTGCATTCAGCCACAGGAGTAATAGTGAGGTCAGGGTCTACTGAACTGTAGCACAACGCCGTTCCAGCACTGAGCACAATGTCTATACCAAGACATTTTGGACAACGTCATGCTTCCAATTTTGTGGACACAGTTTGGGGAAGAACCTTTTCTATTCCAGCATGACTGTGCTCCAGTGCACAAAGCAAGGTCCATAAAGACATGGTTGGATGAGTTTGGTGTGGAAGAACTTGACTGGCCCGCAAAGAGATCTGACCTCAACTCCATCCAACACCTTTGGGATGAACTGGAACGGAGATTGCTAATGAGTGGCCACAAAATACCACAGAAACACTCCAAAATCTTGTGGAAAGTCTTCCAAGAAGAGTGGAAACTGTTATGACTGCAAAGAGGGCACCAGCTCCATATTAAAGTCTATGGATTTGAACGTAATGTCACTAAAGTCCCTGTTGGTTTAATGGTCAGGCGTTCCAATACTTTTGTCCATTTAGTGTATATTGGCTAACATTTATGGAAAAATGCCAGATGTTTCCAAATCCCCTGTATTGTGCACTACACAGCTCACGAAATTATGACCTCGGCCGCAAAATAATACACTGTTTATTTTGGCGTCCTATATATAGTGCACTGCATTATTTGTGTGCAGAAATGACACTGTTGTGATCTAATTGGTGCCCTATACAAAGGGCTTTCTCATGACATCACTCAATAGTTTAAATGATGGATAAATTAAGGTTAGTATTTTTAATTAATAATCACAACAGAAAAACTACCGGGTTAGTAGAAGGGTAATTAAAAGGTGTTTGTGAAACTTTAACATTACTTTCGTAGAAGTCAGATGCAGTTTAGGGTAGGGGTCCCAAGTCAAGTGTCTAGCTGAGGACCAGGACCCTCACTGGACACTGACGTTGGGTGATCAGGACTGGATCATGAACCCCTTGGTGCCCTCTTTTCAGAGTGCTTTCTTCGTTTTCCTCTTTTTACTGCTTTTCTTTTCAAAGTGCTTTCTCTTTTTCTATCTTTTCACTTTTCTCATTTACCGCTGTTCTTTCCCCTCCTTTTTTCCTCTTTTTACTGCTTTTCTTTGCAGTGTTCTTCTTTTTCCTTTTTTTCCTTTCAGTGCTTTCTTTTTTCCCTCTTTTCCCTTTTTCCTCTTTTTTCTGCTTTTCTTTTCCCTCTCTTTCCTTTTTTTCTCTTTTTACTCTTATTTTTCCAGACATGTCAGTTCCTTGCTTTTTAAACTCGTTACTTTGTTTTGACATCGAGCCCTCACAATAATTAACCCCTTCTTGTCCAACAGAAACATTTAAGACGATAAGAGAACATGCTACAGAACTTTCCAGGATTACATTCTGTGTCTTTAACTTTTAAATGAAGCTCTTTTTACTTGTAATTTTTACAGATTTGTTCAATTGTCAGGAGTGTTAGTTTTATTATTGTTTTTGTTTGTTGTTTTGGGTGTGGAGGACTTTTGTTTTGAAATGATGGAAAAATTTCCCTGCCATTTTGAAAAAAATCCCCATTTATGCTCACACGTCTTTGCAGGCTGAGCTGTTTGACTCGGAGTTTGTCTTTAAAATCTATATTTTTGTGCTTTTTGGCGTTTATCAGTGAGTTAGTAGTGTAACGATGAGTGTTATTGATTATGTGAGGGACATGGCGGCCGCAGGGCTGCACTCTAATGTTCGCATCCTGAGCAGCCTGCTTCTGACCATGAGCACCAACAACCCGTGAGTGAAAACTTCTCTTTAAACTCCGCTCACTTTATCCAGCTGAAACACCGCCAGCTCTGCTCTCTGGGGGCACTACACACTTCTGGCAGCTTTTCTGTCTACGACTTTAACTTCCGAGCTCGGCAGTGTGTGTTGTTTTGTTGGGTTTGCAGAACTACACTACATGGACAAAAGTGTTGGGACACCTGACCATTGCTGTTTATCCTAAAGGTGTTGGCCCTGTCCCAAATCCTGTCGTAAGCCTTTAAATGGGAACTCCAGCCGAATTTCAAAACTTTCCCGTTTTTATAAAGCTGTAAACAAAGTCATTCCGAGTAGTCTGATACGAAATGCTCCATTCTAGATCAACCACCCGAGTCAGAATTGTTCACGGTGGTGGTAGGAACCAAATGTCGGTCATGTTCCCAATCCCAGTCCCAAAAATCCCACACTTGACTCTTTCCATAATCCTGATCCGCATTACACTGGGAACTACTGGTTTAATGCCTCTAAAAGATAACTCACATAAAGCTAAATCAGGAAACGACTGCAAATACACTATATGGACAAAAGTATTGGGACATCTGATCATTCCTCCAGCAGTGACGTTGCATTCAAATACATAATGACGTTGCATTCAAATACACTTTAGTATGGAGTTGGTCCCCCTTTGCAGTTATAACAGCTTCCACTCTTCTTGGAAGGATTTCCACAAGATTTTGGAGAGTTCCTGTGGGAATTTGTGCCCATTCATTCTGTAGAGCATTTATGGGGGTCAGACATTGATGTTGGTCGAGAAGGTCTGGCTCGCAATCTCCGTTCCAGTTCATCCCAAAAGTGTTGGATGGGGCTGAGGTCAGGGCTCTGGGCGGGCCAGTCAAGTTCTTCCACCTGTCAATAGTCAGTGCCGTGCTGGTAACTGAGGTTAGATAACGTTACAAACTGCTGTGGCAAGGATGTGGCAGCTATTTTTTTTTTTTTTTTTTTTTTTAATATAAACGTTGATGTTTCTACAGGGAGCTCTTTTCCCCGGCCCAGAAGTACCAGCTCCTGGTCTATCATGCTGATGCTATCTTCCATGATAAGGAGTACAGAAACGCAGCCTGCAAGTACAACATGGCTCTGCAACAGAAGAAAGTACTGAGCAAAGCCTCCAAAGTACGACCATCCAGCACTGGCGGCTCGTCCTCAGTGCAAACTCAGGTGAGGCTGAACTACTTCGTGGATAGACAACTAGAAATGTGCATGTATATTATTGATCACCTTGGAGCAACTTGAAATGTCAAGGACTGGACTTCAGTGTGTGTTTTTTTTTATACATATTTTTCATTACTTAGTTCTAGCCTTTCATTTTCTTTAATTTACTATTTTGCACGGTCTCGTAGACGTTTCACTACACATTGTACTTGTATAACTACGTATGTGGCAAATAAAGAATCTTGAATCTTCAGTAAAATTGTATTCTTCTGTCAAATATTTTATTTGAGTTCATGTGACTAAAGTTCGTGCAAGTAGATGTAACCAGTTAGTGTGCACCTCTATTATTATAATATGAAATTTTTATGTTTTCCACAGAACTTGCCCTCAGAGATTGAAGTGAAATATAAGATTGCAGAGTGTTACACTATTCTGAAGCTGGACAAAGATGCTATCTCAGTGTTGGATGGGATTCCCTCAAGGCAGAGAACGCCCAAGGTGTCTTCTGTTTTACCTTTTGGCTACATTCAGATACTGAAAAGAACAGTTTGTTCATCTTACATGCTGCTTAGTTTTTATGTTGTCTGTGAAAATGACGTAAATGCATGATTACTGTGATCACAACAGATCAACATGATGCTGGCAAATCTTTACCGGAAGGCTGGTCAGGAGCGATCAGCAGTAACGAGCTACAAAGAGGTTCTGCGGCAGTGCCCTCTTGCACTCGATGCCATTATTGGTGGGTAACTGTCAGGAATTTTATAGATGCATATTAAATATTATATGAACAGCTGGTGGCCTGGTGGTTAGGTAGTTGCCCCTGCGATCGGAAGGTTGTGAGTTTGAATCCCAGGATTGCCTGTGGCACCACTGAGGTACCCTTGAGCAAGGTACCGTCCACACACTGCTCCCCGGGCCCTGCGTCACTGGCTGCCCACTGCTTCACTTGGTGAATGGGTTAAATGCAGAAGACAAATTTCACACAGTTCACACTTTGTGCCGTGCTGTGGTGTGATTACTTTTTACATTTAAATGTTAACTAGGGCTGGACTGAATCATTAGAATACTGAAGTATTTGATTCTCTAATGTTATTTTCTTCTGTTGGTATTTAGATGCTTTGTTTTTTGTTTTTTTTTTCATGTTTTTCACCAGCAATTTAAGCTAAAGGCACAGAGAAATCATAAGAGCACTTTAAATTGTTGGAGGATAAGAGAAATGATTTGTGCAAAAGTCCAGTAAGTTTGACAGAACATCATACCTGTTTGCTATGATGAGGTCCTTGGCGCAAGAGGTTAACTTAAGCTGCTGTAGCTAGACAGAGAGCAATGTGACTGAACTCAAGCCAACTATGACTCAGCTAACACTGTGTGTTTCGACCCTCTGTTCAGAATAAAGTAACTTCATAAAAAATATCAACTCCTAAACTCAAAATAGGTTATTCATAAAGGCTGGGGCTATTTCAATTAGAAGATTATCATAGAATATGAGTAGCATTGCTGTAAAGACACTGTTGCCCCTGATGGATATTTGGAGCTGCAGTAACAAGCATGCTTACAATTAATTTTAATTTTGATTAAAAAAAAAAAGGAACATGGGGCAGCTGGTGGCCCGGTGGTTAGGGAGTTGCCCCTGTGATCAGAAGGTTGTAGGTTTGAATCCCAGGATTGCCAGTGGCACCACTGAGGTACCCTTAAACAAGGTACCGTCCCCACACACTGCTCCCTGGGTACTGCATCACTGACTGCCCACTGCTTCACTTGGTGAATGGGTTAAATGCAGAGAACACCACTCAATTTCTGTTCACACTGTGTGGTGTGCTTTGGTGTTAACACCAATAAGGACCACGTAAATTAAATTGTTTTCAAGCAATATTTTGAGTACCAATCTTAAATCACTCATTTGGAAATAATAATGCATATTTGAATGCTAGTCTGGCCAGCCCTAATGTTAACATGATCAGTGTCTGGAATCAGACAATACTTATAAGAGCTTTTTTAAACCTCAAAAGTCCTGATCTGACTGCATGTAAGTTTTGAATCCAAACCTCTAACTTGACCAAATTCTGTCCCAGCCTAAACCCAATCACTACTAACAGGAGACCCAGTACAACTCCTCATTCCTAATAATGGAGCCTGTTAATTATTCATGTTCAGATAATTTGTCAGTCAGTGCATTTAAACAGCATTCTAAATGTTTCATAGACAAGAACTTCACATAACACATTGCTTCCACTGCCCTTATGGACCTTGGTCTTGTCTGGTATAAACAAATATTTCAAGCTCTTATATCTACTATGCTCCTATTCATCAGCTTCAAGCACATGCGGTTGAGGATGCGCTAAGTGCCCCAGTGAGCTGTGTGTGATTGCTTGCAGGTCTGCTGTCTCTGTCTGTGAAGGGAGCTGAGGTGGCCTCTATGACTATGGATGTGATTCAGAGTATCCCTAATTTGGACTGGCTCTCTGTCTGGATCAAAGCCTACGCATTCATTCATAGTGGAGATAACCACAGAGCCATCAATACTATCTGGTGAGGAGCTCACTGCTTGTAGTCTTTAACCCTTACCTACATAACTTGAAATGCTTTTTATTTGTTACACCCGTACCTAGTTTTTTTTTTTTTTTTTTTTTTTTTTTTTGAATAAGTTTGAATTACTAAACATAATGCCACTGTTGGCAAATTGCCCCCAAAAAAACCCGTTCTGAGTTTGTTTTGGTGCTTGACATGTGTAATAGTGTAGTGATGTTCATTTGAATTATCATTTCATTTCCATATAAGTTGGTTAGTGGACAGCTGATATATAACAGTTTTTCTTATGTCAATCTGATTTTTGCCAGATATATCAGTTTATGTGAGAGATGTACAAACGGAGAAGACACCCGCAAATTTAAGGGTCAAGAGTACAGCCGTTATATCACCTTTATTGCTAGAATAAAATTCCTTTTCTACTATCTGATGATCTTGGTGCTACAGTGATCCTGCACTGGAAATCTGGATTGTCTGGTCATGTGGTGCTTGATGCCTTGGTTGCTCGTTTGATCTGGTGTTACACACTGACTTTTAAAAGTGGAAACTGTTCATGTGGTACCTGTGATTTTGTGTACTGGCTGGAAATTTTCCACATTATTTTTTTTTTGTCTGTCTTTAAGCTCCCTGGAGAAGAAGTCTCTCCTCAGGGACAACGTGGATCTGTTAGTGAGCTTGGCAGATGTTTACTTCAGAGCTGGGGACACCAAGAACGCCATCCTGAAATTTGAGCAGGCACAGATGCTTGATCCCTATCTGATTAAAGGTACACAGCCTAGTGTAATTTCCTTGGCATGGTTTGTTGATACTGTTACTTCAAACTGTAATTAGGAAAACTCAGGGTCATTTGTTGCTTATATTTGAATAACGTAAGGCAGTGAAGTGTTGTTTTCCAGTGTACTTTTCTATTGTAAGTGAATTTTTTGGTAGGGTGTTATGATTGATTGGAGACCGGCTGAAGCTTTTTTGTTTACATTGTGCTGGTTGTAAGGCATGGATGTGTACGGCTACCTTATGGCTCGAGAAGGGCATCTGGAGGATGTGGAGGTTCTGGGCGGTCGACTGTTCAACATTTCTGATCAGCATGCTGAACCCTGGGTCATATCTGGGTGAGTAAGACTCGAACCGCTACATTTTTACCAAAATCACATAATTTGGGTTTATTTATGCTAATTGTCAAGCTCTTCATGAGAAGAGTTGACCATTTGCAAAATTATAATTGACTTGGCTCTCAGGCAATTACAGCCTTCTCTAATGTATTATAATGTAAAGCTATTATATATAAATAATACTACACTCGTATGGGTGCCATCCTTTGAATTGTTTAAAGTTTGCTGAAAGACTTTTCACAATATATGTATCATGAATTTTGTCAGTACTTACGAGAACAGTGACCTCCTGCTTGTTTTACCAAAACTAGTACTGGGAATAGTATGGTAATTGTTCAATAAAAATCATTGTATTCTCTAGTTTATGATTGTGCTTCTTTGTCTATTCCATCTCAAACTTCAGAAGAACCTAAATACTGTGGTGCATATTGTGAAAATTTGTTTTTATGGTTTTTAGGCTCCTTTTTTTATTTTTTTATTTTATTTTATTTTTATTTTTTTTTTTAAGTCTCCTCTAATTTCCTGTTTTGTCTCCTAGGTGTCACAGTTTCTACAGTAAGCGTTACTCTCGTGCGCTCTACTTGGGGGCTAAGGCCATCCAACTGAACAGCAACAGTGTGCAGGCGCTCCTCCTGAAGGGGGCAGCCCTGCGCAACATGGGTCGCGTACAGGAAGCCATCATTCACTTCAGAGAAGCCATGAGACTGGCACCCTGCCGACTGGACTGTTACGAAGGTAAGAGTGTTGCTGAACGTACCTACAGGATAAAGAGAATGATGACAGTTTAAGATCTAAGCTAGTTCTCAGGCTTTTACTGATATCTGAAAACACCTGTATAGTTTAAGCAGTGGATTTAAATATTATTTATATTTTTGTTTTGCGTGTGACCTCACCATCCAATGTGGCAGTGACTCTTGAGTGAGTCTCATTGACTATCATGTTTTCTGTTGTTAAAGGGCTGATTGACTGTTACCTGGCATCTAATGGCATCCGTGAAGCAATGGGAATGGCCAACAACATCTATAAGACACTTGGTGCCAATGCCCAGACTCTGACTATCCTGGCGACGGTGTGCTTGGAGGACCCCATGACCCAAGAGAAGGCCAAAACACTGCTGGACAAAGCCCTCGCCCAGCGGCCAGATTATATCAAAGCTGTGGTGAAGAAAGCAGAACTCCTCAGTATGTAACCACTTCTCAGGGCTAAGAACATTTTCATTCATCATTTCTGAAAGTAAGACTGGGCAATGCTTAGCTTTTCCCTTGTCTGTGTAATTGTACACTCATGGCTATGAAAAACAGTGGACATTTTACACATTAAGCCTTATGGATTAATTCTATAAACTTCCTTCTGACTTGCCTGAACAAGTTGGTCTACAATTATCTTTGTATGTTTTTCGTCTTTAGGTCGAGAACAGAAATACGAAGAGGGCATAGCACTTCTGCGAAATACACTGGCCAATCAGAGTGACTGCATGCTGCACAGAATGCTGGGAGATTTTCTCGTAGCTGTTAATGACTATCAGGAGGCCATGGACCAGTACAGCATAGCACTGAGGTAACACACCTTTTTCTAGTCCTTCTGTGAAGCAGCCTTAAAGGGGCACTGTGGCAAGCAGTCAGCATTTCTTTACTGCTATAGTTGTATTGTGTTTTGTGCATGCTAGAAAACATAAAACATAATTCATGGTTTTTATATCCTTTTATGTCAAACTGATGAGGCTGAGGGATGAAATGCTGTGCCACAGAATATTACATAACATGAGAAATAACGATAATACCCCTTTAAGCTTATCAGCTAGCTCTTTTGACAGCCTTTCAGATGTAATTTACCCCTTCTGCTAATTCTACTAGGTGAATGACACCAATACCATGTCAGTCATAAGGCAATTTGTGTTTTCTTTCTACGTGTGGTTTAGTGGTCTTGCAGCAGGCTCTGTACAATGTGATACAGTTGAATCACATAGGATTTATGTCTTTTTAGACCACCCTTTTAAAGCTACTGTGATACTCCCCCCCCTCCCCCAGCAATAACCTTGCTGTATCCTTCTCTCCCTCTCAGCCTGGATCCAAATGACCAGAAGTCTCTGGAAGGCATGCAGAAGATGGAAAAGGAAGAAAGTCCCACAGACGCCACGGTGGAGCTGGACGGGGATGACATGGAGGGCAGTGGAGAGGAGGGTGACCTGGAGGGCAGCGACAGTGAGGCAGCGCAGTGGGCCGACCAGGAGCAGTGGTTTGGCATGCAGTGACTCCATCCACCATGAGTGCTAAACACCCCAGAGTATCAGGGCTGATCTTGGAGCAACTCCCTGCTGGCTCATAGTTATTCAGTAGAGTGTAACGCCCATAAACTGATCCTTGATTAGCATGTTACTCTTGAGGAATTTAATACAGTGTAGGAGTACTGCCTACAAAAACTGATGCAGCGCCTCCTGCTGGCTGGGAGATGTGGCCGAGCAGGCACAAGCAGAGAGAAATTCATTTCTGCAGTTTAAAGACTGACTATGAGAACCATGCCTGAACATGAAACACACTGTTATCTGGTGGAGCAGCACCCTTTAGGACTGCCGGAAACCACTCCAGAAAGTGTAGAGGAATCAAAGCACTATCACTTCTGTATCCTCTACCTCTACACTTGATTGTGCACAATGGTGCCATCTTCTGGGGTGCTACACAGTCAGTACAGAACAGTGCTTGAGTGGGAATTAACATTTCTGTTTTGTTGTTGTTTGAAGGCTCGTGCTGCTTTTCTGCCTGTTTTTCCAGATTAAGAGCTGTTTCTTCAGACCATGTTTTACCAGTCTTCATGAACATGATCCTTACTTGTGCTACATTTGATGTTCTTGGCCCTGTCTCAGAAACAGACTTTTCCTATGGACTTGTAACTGCATAAAAGAGTCATCCACAAAAGGAGCAAACATATACTAACAGCATATTCAGGCCAAAATTCAAGTTTTAATTCATGTAGCCTGAAGTGCACTTTTGTGGCCTTGCTTATTTTTTTTTTTTTTAACATTTAACGTTGCATGTTATTGTGAACTGTGAATACTATTTTTAAATGTTAAGAAATAAAAATCAGGACAGATGTTGGAGTAACTGTCTTTTTGTGCTTGATTTATTGAATTTTAATAAAGACAGCATTCATGTACCACTATATACAAAATACACCTGTGATACAATGCAAAGAACCACCAATGCGGCCATTTCTTGACATTTTATTGACCAATTTATAAGTAACTGTGATAATTACAGTAGTCAACATTGATGGGGCAGTATCTTGCCTCAGTCATCATAGGAACTGTAAGAACAATGTCACACTCCTCAATGCTGAAATTCCACCTCCCTTTAACAGGATGCACATCACTGTGCAAAGCAATATTTGGTTGATACGCACATCTCACAAAAATCCTTTGGGGGGGGGGAAAAAGGCAGTTCTCACTAATGCCATCTGGTATTTCATAATTTATATATATATAAATTAAGTGTTGCTGTGCTATACAAAGCTTATAGTATCACCAACACAATGTCCCAAGTAGCTTGAGGGGCATGCACCATGAAGAAATAATTCCCTTTGTATCGAACCTTCTGAAAATGTCACATTTCAACCAATTTAGTCTCCAAAAAATAGTCTCTCATTCACTCCAGATAAACTTTTTTGAGCATTTTTTCCTAAGCTAATTACACATCTTGTTTTCTTTTTAGCACAGTTGGCATGCAGATCTTGGATGATGTGGAACTGCTCAACACACGCACTAAACTACTGAAACCATTACAGCTTCTGCAAGGAAAACCAAGAGCCAGCCAGGCTCAGATGGCCCGTGCTGAGGAGGGAGAGAGAAAGAAAGAAAATGTAAAACACAAGTAAAGAGGCTGTATAAAACAGCTAAATAAATAACCAGAACCTTAACAAAATCAAACAATATGTAGCACTAAAAACAGATCTTATGCTTTGATAGGTCCAATTCCAATATACGCTCCTTCCACCGTTTTGTGGAACAGGAGTGAAACTCTACATTATCACACCTACAAAACACTTTAAATAAATGGACTTAAAATGACAAAACCAGGGACCCCAAACTACTAAAGCTGAAGGGCCCCAGGACACCACACTGTTCAGTGTTTTGCTGGTCTATAGCTGATTATCTATGAAGTGGACCAAAAAATAAGTCAATTATTAAATGTAGCTTGTTTTCATTAAAATTCCATATCCCTTTTCCTAAGTATTGTATTTCATTATTTATTCAAACATGGCAAAATGGGGAATTTAATCTTTATTTAGTGACGTATTTACTACATTTTGAATAATGTGGTCCTTGAAATTGAAGAACTTTACTGAAGGAAGGCATTAAACCATTTATATATATATATAAAATAAAAAAAAAACAAGGCAATAAATGCAAAGAAACATGAACATACTCTCTGCAGCTGTAGGAGGTGAAGGTGTTACAGCAGAGGTTACTGTCAGGCACACACTCACAGGCCCAAGCAATGGGATGGAAAGGCAAGTCTTATTATTTTCCTAAGACAGATTTCGAGTGAAGCATGCTAAATTAAGACATTTTTAGTCCAACAGAGTTAATGTTAGAAAAATAGGGAGGATCTGTTATCTTAACTCAAACATGTGCTATATACAGATTTACACAGGCCTAAATCCAGCGGGCCTTTTAAACGGCAGGACACACAATCCCACATTTCTCTGCTCCAATACTCCACTGCACTGGGAAAGCTTGTGCTGAATTTATTCATTTGGATTTGCACTCATTTGCGCACAGTAAACAAACATGATCACACGCAACACTGCTCGATACTTACAGCACGGCACCCCTCCACAACCTCACATGGGTCATGGAAAATAAAAGTAAACCAAATGGTGCCCAAGTAAACGTTCACTGATTGCTTGGCAATATGATAAAACATACAGAACGACCACCTCTAGAATTGTCATTAAGCGCACATATGATAAACAGGGCTGTTGTGTTTTCTAATCTTTAAAATAGATACAGCTAGGCTGGTTTTCCACTGAGATTCAAAAGTAAAGTTAACTGGACAGCAGGGAAACTGAGGTAGCTTAATTCTGCCAACTTGCAGAGAAGTAATGACTTATCACTTTTCTTGCAAAGAAAGTTAAAAAAAAAAAAAAAAAAAAAAAAAAAACTTCAAAATCTCATAAATTAGTGGTTCAAAGAAAAAAAAAAAAAAACCCTGGGGAAGGACACAGTATAAACTGGCTGATAAAATCAAATACACATTCTGTCCTGTCCAGTATGAGCTGATTTAAAGAGCAACAAAGACAAATTAAAGCCCTCTTTTCCTAAAATATTCATAATCCTAGCTTTCCACCTTAACAACAATGTCTAGCAGTAAAGGGCAGCTGAGAACACAGCCTTAATAATATTGCAATGTCTATATCAATCAAATGTGATGTGCTTTAAAAAGGAATTATTAAAACAAAATGGTAGTATCATTGTGGGCTAATTATATATTTAAAAAAAAACAAATATACAGTCTGTGGATGCTTGTGCAAATGTTGACTTGGTTAATGTGTTTCCTGGTTAATGGTGTTTATTTTTGTGTTCGAGTGTGTTATTGTCACTGCATGTCTGAGATCAGTCAGGAGGACCACAACAGGTGGCTCGTGTTAGTGTCTGTGCTGTACAACCACAGCACCAGAGGGAGTGAGACGGCTACAAAGGGCCAGGAGATCCCCTGCACGCATGCGGAGAGGGAGCAGCCTCTCTGCTGGGGCTCTGGCTCAAGTTCTTTACCCGGTTCCAGGTAGTTTCGCGCAACGAACTTGAGCAGCTCATCCATCAGGATTACGGGCAGAGAGATTTTCAGCACCATCATCCACTGAGCCACATTCAGAGGAGTGATCTGAAAGATGACCTGAGCAGGGGGAATGGAGAGAAAGTGTCAAGCTGGAAAAAAAGTTTGGTTTTTTTCCCCTTATTTTTCACAATGTTACTGCAATTCTTATAAACTGAGACAATCAGGTTAAACCCTTGTTTTTAGGGGAAGACCCGAGTAAAAAGTAGATACAAAAGAGTGCAGGGCTGTGGCAAAACTGTTTGCCAAAAATAAATAAATAAGTAAATAAATAAATAAATAAACAAACAGATTTTCTTCCTTTTCCCTCCTTAGATTTTTTGTTCTCAGACTGTCACTATAACTCCATAACTCTTATAATATAAGATTATGTCAAGTTGAAATCCTATTCTTGGCTGCAACTCTACTACAAACTGTCAAGTTGTGGAACTCCAGAGTGGTCTGCTCTTTCTCCCCACCGAAAACTTACCGGCAGAGGCTCTACGTAGAGAATGAGGAAGTGCAGGGACATGGACAGGCAAATGGCTCCTAGCAGCCACACGTTCTCCCATGGGGGCATCCGCAGCAGAGACTGGTTCTCTGACAGACTGAACAGAGTGACCGAGAGAGAATGAAAGGGTTATTTTGGAGTAAAGATATTACTATGTTACTATGTACCGTTTTATATGGGGACAGACACTGTGCACTGGAGCAAATCCTATACAACTTAACAGAGGCCATTTCTTGTTAAATTCAAAAATTTTTGTTTTGTGCGAGTGTGATTCTAAGTGTAACGGACCTGTTGAGAGCGTTGCACATCTCGATGGTGACAAGTACCGACAGGGCCATGGTCATGGGGTATGGAGACTCGAACACGTGACACTCCAGGTCCTGAAACTCAGGATTATCAGGACCACACTGCAGAAAGTGGCTCTGTGTGTGAGAAAGTGCATGAGACACCACACAGTGAGGGGAAAATACTCGTTCCAATCGAAATCCACACTTGAAGAGCTAAAATAAGCAAATGCTTCACTTAACATCAACTGGATGTACTGTACTGTATATACAGCCTTGCTGGGAAATCTGCCAGCGTGATTCTCTCTACTCTAAAACTCAAAAGGTTTGCTGAGAACTCACGTAAGAGCACTCACCAGCTGGTAGAGGGTGATCTGAGGTCCGTCATCAGCCACAGTGAACCACCAGGCTGCTGCCCCCACTGTAGCAGCGCCCACGTAGCCTGCAAGACACGGTACAGTCCATGCATTAATTACCACCTACAATTCTCTACAGTAGTGAGCCCAGTTCTGCTCCTGTGGGGTCTATAAAACCTAAGTTTAGTGCTATACCTATTCATTAGCTCATCATCCGATTATCAATTTAATGAGTGGAACCAGGTATCAGAGAAAAAAAAAACATAAGAACTGAACTGCTGGTGTCCTCCAAACCTAGGACTTGTTTCATTGATTGGTCAAGACATAGCAAGTAATTAGCACTCAGTCTAATTGCCATCACGAGACTATACTACATCTGTGCCTGTTAGGAACTATTAATTCCCCAAAACTATGACATGCCTGTAAATTTCCTTATGTTTTTATCTATGCAATGTACTGTTGTGCATTTTTAGTGTCAGAGATTTAGACAGGAAATTTGTATGATGCAAACCGGTATACACAAGCTTCCATGACTTATTAGCTAAATTAGCTTTTCAGCCCTGCTGAAGAACCAAAGAACCAAACTACGAACATTCAGTGTATCTTGGCTGACCGACTACATTTGGGCAAATTTGGAGAGTTTTTGTCAAACAATTACTTTAAATCATATCAATAGCACAGCTGATCGTAGTACGTATACAGTGACTCACAGCCAATGGCCAGGTATCTAAAAAACAGCCAGCCAGAGATGAGGGGCTCCTTGGCATTGCGGGGGGGCTTGTTCATGATATCCAGGTCAGGGGGGTTGAAGCCCAGAGCGGTGGCAGGCAGGCCGTCTGTCACCAGGTTCACCCACAGCAGCTGCACTGGGATCAGAGCCTCAGGGAAACCCAGTGCGGCTGTCAGAAAGATGCTAGAGAGAGTAGAGAGAGATGGGAGGACGAGGAGTAGGAGGAAGAAAGGAGAAAAAAATTAAATACCCTGTTTGAACACTCAGAGTTTAACTCAAGAAGGCCTTACTACTGTAACGATGAGTTAAATCAGGTGTGTTTAATGAGGCCGAACACTAAACCATGTAGAGCTGTGGCCCAGAAGGAACTCAACACCCGTGTGCTTTATGTAAATACAGCCTGACTGGAATTAAAAAAAAAAAAAGGAAAAGACTGACTGGAGACTAACCAGACGACCTCTCCCACATTGGAAGAGATGAGGTAGCGAATGAATTGTTTCATGTTGTTGTAAATGGCTCGTCCTTCCTCAACAGCGGCCACAATGGATGAAAAGTTGTCGTCAGCGAGGACCATTTCCGAGGCTGTCTTGGCCACGGCAGTGCCAGAGCCCATGGCGATGCCAATCTCTGCCTTCTTCAGGGCTGGGGCATCGTTAACTCCATCTCCTGTCTGAGGAGAGAGAAACAGAATGATAAAAAATGATGCCATGTATTATTTAATGATTATGATATACAGAGCAAGGCTATGAGGGGACAACAATTAAAATGGCTATTGTTAAACTTTATTACTGACAGAATCATTCAATCAGCTTTAATTTAGTGGTTGATGTTTCAGATAAAGTCTCATTCTAAGATGTTTGCTAATACAGAATATAATAAATGCAGGTATCAGAAATTCAGTGGAACTGTAGGTTTAAGAAATGCCCCGGCCAAATTTGCAAACTGAAAAATTTAGATGAGATCAAAGGTAAAAATTAAAAAGGTATAAATATTTGATATAGGGCTGTGTGGATGACCTGGAGACCATTACCATGGCAGTGATCTCATCGAAGCCCTGAAGAAACTCTACGATCTTGGACTTGTGCGAGGGCTCAACGCGGGCAAAACAGCGGGCGGCCATGACAGCCTCACGCTGGTTGTGGGGAGAGAGGTCATCGAACTCACGACCTGTGAAGGCCATGCGCTCGACGTCATCGTCCTCAGAGAAAATACCAATGCGTCTGCAGATGGCCACAGCCGTGCCCTTGTTGTCACCCGTGATCATGATGACCCGGATGCCAGCTTGACGGCACAGTTTGATTGATGCAGCCACTTCTGTCCTGGGAGGGTCCAGCATACCCACACAGCCTACAAACGTCAGGTCAGACTGGACAGAACAGGGCGGGAAAGCCAAAATAGCTTTAATTAGCTGTATGAATAAAGCAAGCATCACTTGTCCAAAAATGCAGCAAAAACAAATAGTTTTGTTGCAAATACTGTACCGAAAAAGAGGGACATTCAGGAAACAACATGCCTATTGGACCACAGTAGCAATAAACAGGCACCAACAGAAGCTTTATACCTCATACTCTGGGAAGCGGCTTGTGTCGGCCAGAGCCATCTCCTCCTTTTTGAGTGGGTTGTCGCGGGTGGCCAAAGCCAAGCACCGCAGCGTGTCTCGCCCAGTGCCATACTCCCTAATCACAGTCATGATCTTCTCCTTAATTCCCTGAGTCATGGGCACCCGGTTGCCACGCACACGTACATATGCGCACCTGTCAATCACTCCCTCTGGGGCCCCCTACAAAAATATACATTTAGCATTACAGTCCTGTTTATAAGTATGTGTCAGAGTAAAATGATTTCATTAGCTTATGTATGGTTATCATCTTGTATTTCCCATTAGTAACATTACCAACTTCATAAATAGTGCAACCCTCCTCTGAATTAAAACTTCACTACAACTTAACAAGTCACCCAGTTGGCTTTGCAGTCCATAAATAAACTTTAAAATCCCAATCTCAATGCATAAAGGTTTAACATAAAAAGCTCCATAACCAGGTGTTAAACACAGCCAAAAAAAAAAAAAAAAAAGCTTAATTCTAGGATGATTACTGCAAGCCACATATGTCAGATTCCAGCCCTAGTGCACCACAGCTCTGCAGTGCCGTGTTTGACCTCATTAAACATGCCTTATTTAGCTCAGCAGCCTTGCTAATTAGCTGATATGAGTTCAAATCAGCATGTTAGAAAAGGGAGAAACACTTTCTGCAGCACAGTGGACCCCCAGGCAGTCAGACACTCCTTAACAAAGCAGAGAAAACATAACTGTTCTCTGCAATAAGTTAAGCGAAAGGGGGCTTTGTCAGTCTCGGACTAAGAAAAGGTAATCAGTCACCTTGACAAACATCTTGCTAGAAGTGGACTTGCCCTTGGTAGGGGTGCAGTAAACAGACATGGACTTCCTGTCCCGGGAGAACTCCAGGGTAAACTCCTTCTTCATAAGCTGCTTGATCACCTGAGACACACATACACATTAATTCACAGGGCTTAAGTTGCATTGCTTTATACAAACAACATCTGCCGTGTGTTTATTAGGCTTTGCTGTAGGATATTTACTGAGTTGCAGGCGTTGGCTCTTTCAATCCTGGAAAGGCTTCTGACATCCGTGTCAAACACGTTCATCTTTTCCACCAGACAGGTCAGAGCCGTCTCCGTGGCCTCCCCAACCTTCTCAAACACACCTTTAGACTGAGCACACCAGAAGATATTTTGTATTATATATTCTGTTAAATATCTCTATTACTTTACATGTGTGGTTAATTACTGAATGCTAAATGTGAGTGTGTGGGGTCACCCCAGGTATCGTGACGCTACCTCATTGTAGTCCAGGGAGGAGTCATTACAGAGAGCACAGATGGTAGCCAGCTCCACCAGACCATCATACCTGGAGCACTTTACCGTTTGGTTATCAAGATACCTGGAGCAGTGACACAACAGTGTGAGGTCATTACAAACACACACACACACACACACACACACACACACACACACACACACACACACACACACACACACACACACAC
>JBBPCZ010000017.1:15965706-15994028 GCA_037974445.1 Brycinus macrolepidotus | reverse complement strand
GAGAGAGAGAGAGAGAGAGAGAGAGAGAGAGAGAGAGAGAGAGAGAGAGAGAGAGAGAGAAAGAGAGAGAAAATTTAGATCATTTTAAATGATCTACACTATTTTTAAACTTAATGATCCTACTATTTACTCACACATCTCCCTCAGGTGCATATGTAGATCCAGAGATGGTGAACTCAGTCAAAGAGCAGCTCTCACCCTCTGCATTGTCCAAAATGAACATCTAATGAAGAAAAAAAGAATCAAGCTTTAGTGACTGCTATTACACAACAAAAGAATAAACTATTACGCAGCAAAATTTGCTCAGATGCTGTATTGACACATGTATACACCGTAAAGTTATGAACTTTGCTGTGACTAAGAGCAGAATTAGGCTTAGGTACACTTGTTCTCCCCTTTCTTCCTATCTGGGAGATACTATAGATTGCTCTTTCTCCAGCCCTTCAGAAATAGCTGTCAGTTTTCTCTCCGAGAGTGCTTAAGACAGGCAGGCGTTTCTTTTGTTTTATTAACCTTAAATTATTCAGTTAATACAAGGCAGTGATTCATAGTGACCTTTACTCGGTAATTCAGTATATTGAGTTTGCAGTGAAACAGTGACTTACGAGCACTGGCAGCATTAATTGGAGCATATTTACATCTATCATCAGTGAACCACACAGGACTCACATTGCATTTGCATTAGAACTGTATCTAGCTGCACAAAATAGAACAAAATCCTAAATAAAAGTCCTGTTTGCAAATCTGCTGCCTAAAATCTATGTACACTGTTAAATGAAGAGACAGAAGCTGTAGAGCTGTGACACACACAATTAACAGAAAATAAATGCTCACTTATACAATGTCAATAATATGATAATTGCCTTCCTGGTTTGGAGTATGGAATGTTAGCAACTCTAGAGATGGGCTGTGGGAGTGCGCCCTCACAGGAAGACCTGCCATATAAACACTCCAAATGACAGCACAGTAACAGGAGAGAGAGGGAGGGAGAGAGGGAGAGAGGGAGAGAGGTAGCCTGCTTCATGCTCATGTCCCCTGTCTGACAGACTACAATAAAAACACCACACATACACTCCTTTGCACACCACAGGTCAACAAACATTGCTAGCTTTTACCACAAAGGGCACATCACTTATACTGCAACTGTCCCTGCTCTCCACATCAGGATTTCCAGCTGCCCCTCTAGCTGATCTCAGACCTGTAGATTTTACAGACACAGCTGATTCTACAGTCACAGAAATAAACCGTGGATCAGATATCGGAGGAGAGGAAAAAACAGAAAAAAAAAAAAGACTGTATTCCATCACCAATTTTAGCCTGAAGTAACACAGAATTATTTGTAGCTCAAGCATCCTGCCATCTCCAAATCTGAGACTTCCTGTTCAGAGAGCCAGTTAAGCTCAGTCTACTGATGTAGAGCTCTGTTTACTTAGACAAGAGACCACCGTGGACATGGCTCAAGGCACAATTGCGCCATTACGAACCAAAGACAGTTTATCCTAACAGTAATCATCAGTTAATTATCCTAGGACTTTGGCTGTTATTGCATACAAGAACTTCATAAAGGTTGTCCTGATGACACTACTGTACCAGGCCCATTTCAGTACATTCAGAAAACCTGCTGTTGTTTCGCTGCAATATTTGACCTGCTGCTAGCTGAGGTAATGACTGTAGATGACAGTGAGGTGACAGCAGATTACACAGCTGTCATGTTGCTAATAGCTCAGCACATTTAAGGAACACTTCACAGAGAAAAGCTCATGTTGCAAATACAGAATAAAAGCCAGAAGTGTCTGGCTGGCATTACACAGCCAGCCCATATTAGCAAATAAAGCAAAAGATCAGCAGAAAACCAATTCACACTATTTTCCTCTGACCCAAATGTAGAAAAGCTGATCGTCACAGTACACACAAGGGATGCATCGATATGCAAGCTGCAGTCAATATCATGTACATGTACATCTGCAGATGCTAATACATAAACATTAATAGAATGTAGAAACTGGGACTACCTCTACCTGGATTAGTATTACAGAGAAGTGTAACTTATTTCTGGAGGGTTCCAAATGCAGTTCTATTACAGTAGCCACACATCACCTAAAATGTTCTGTTCCTCTGAGGTATATCAGATAGACACATTTAAACAACTGCATGATGTAACTAATTTTTTTTAAAGCAATTAGCTGCCAATACAACCAATCATCCATCCCTGGTCAAACTAAGAAAAGCTTCAGACACTAAACAAGTCTTGGCAGATTAACTACATTTGTTCTGAGGAAAAAAAAATAGTTTACATTTTTCCACCCTAAATTATTGCTTGATTTGATGTTTGATTTTCTGTTAGAGTCATTAGCTTCAAATTATAAATACCAATGGTACTCCCACTATACTCACTCGGCACACGGACATCTGATTGGTGGTGAGGGTACCAGTCTTATCAGAACAGATGACGGATGTGCAGCCCAGTGTTTCGACTGAGGGCAGGGATCGGACAATGGCATTCTTCTTGGCCATGCGGCGGGTGCCCAGGGCAAGGCAGGTGGTGATCACAGCGGGGAGCCCCTCTGGAATGGCAGCCACAGCCAGCGCCACAGCAATCTTGAAGTAATACACAGCGCCGCGGATCCAGGAGCCACCGTGCACTGGGTCGTTGAAGTGGCCGATGTTGATGATCCACACGGCAATGCAGATGAGAGAGATAACTTTAGAGAGCTGCTCACCAAACTCATCCAGCTTCTGCTGTAGAGGGGTTTTCTCCTGCTCCGTGCTCGCCATCTCGTCTCGGATTTTGCCAATTTCAGTGTTCACACCTGTGGCCACCACCACGCCCACGGCCTTACCGGCTGCGATGTTTGTGCCCTGTAAATGGCAAACGGAAAAAAGAAATACAGACAAGAGTGTTTTCATAGCAACATCTTTGCTCTCTTCTTTTCTTCTCTGATCCCCCAAAATTCTACGAAAAGGTCAAACAGCAGTCTGGAACAATCTTCTAATATGAATCCACATTTAATAAAAGTAATACAAAGAAATGGTCTGATAGTGAAGCCGTCTGATCGGGCTGCTCTGATAGCCAGCATAAAAGGTCAGCAGTGGCTGCTTTGTGCACTCACAGAGAACAGCATGTTCTTCTTGTCCTGATTGACAGCGCGAGGGTCGGGAACAGGGTCGGTGTGTTTAATGACAGAGACAGACTCGCCTGTACACAGAGAGCGAGAGCAACACACAAACACACACGCCAGAATTTTGAGACTATATACACAGTAAATACAAGAACTGCATACACATGAACATGTAAATGCAACAATCAATAGCTACAGTAATGCTAACCTGTACGCATCAATCACAATTATGCTATGTTACTGACATGCTTGTATATATTTAGTAACTTCATTACCTGTAAGGATGGACTGGTCCACTCGAAGTGTGGTGGACTTGATGGAACAGATGCGGATATCTGCAGGGACTTTGTCTCCCACTGGACAGATGCAAAAAGGAAGGAGGAAAAATGTCAAATTGCTCTTATTTTCCGGGATTTTTCATGTATTGGATAGTTAGCAAAACAAGATAAAACCATTACAACAAATAATCATATTATATTTGAAAGGATTATAACTGATTACTGTATCTAACAGCAACTGAATCATGAAAAAAAACCCTGAGCCTTTCTGTGCCTTTAGAAATGTATTCTCTGATGATTCTCTTGTGGAAATGTGTGAAAATCAAAGTTGTAACTTCTGTAAGTAACCACAGCAGGACTTATGAGGCCTGGATTTCTCCCCAAGTTCCCCTGTACATGAGACAAGATGTTGCTTCATCTACTCAAGCAATATCTCGCCCAGAAACATTAATATGCTGAATGAGAATTACTATATAAGAACTGTTTGAGCCTATTAGCCTTGCGCAAAACAAACTGAATCTCTTGATTATCACTAGCTTTCATTCATTGTTAGCCAAGGTAGCTTTTCTGGCAGAAACTTTCATTTAAATCCATAGCACTGTATCATTACAACTGGAAAGATTCCCTTTTCAGGAGAAAACAGACATATAATCTCACACACGTTCCTGTGCCCTTGTGCGAGGGAGAGGAAAATAGCATGGGAGCTACAATGCACTGGTCCAAACATGGGAAAACTATTTTGATCTGTTCCCTGATGCGCCGCTGATCAGGTTTAAATCTGGACACCCGAGAACAGCTGCCCTCAACGGGAAGAGCTGCAGAAGGTGATGGTGCTCAGTTGCCAAACAAACAAGGGTTTCTGAGGCTCTGAGTCTTCTACAATGGAAAAAAGAAAAGAAAAAAAAAATAGATTCAGGTCTTCTCAACCAAAACCAAAAGTTCAGTCAGTATTCATGGAAAAAGTTTCCTCTGACCTCAAACTTTTCAGTAAATTGACAACACTGTTATCACTCCCCAAACACTAGAGTCTACAAAGTTATAGCTGGGTCTCTTAAAGGAGATCCTGCAACACAAACATAAATCCTGGAATTCACAGGCCTGTTTACTGCTTAACATTATTATAACATTTATCATTGGGCAAATGAGGTTGGCCGACTACTTCAGAACACCAAACCATGACAAATGGCAGACAATGACAACAATCGTTGCACCGTGGCCTTGATGGTGGCTGGCACATCAGTGCAAGCAACCTGACCGCAGCATGGCAGATTTACAAGCAACCCATGTGCCAGGAGATGTGAACCCCCAGCCAGAGCTGCAGGGACGAGAGCACAGGGTGCCAGCAATCCATCCATCTAGTCAGTCAGTACTCTTCCCAGAAAGACTTAACACCACTCGGGTGCATCTTTCAGCCTGCTAAATGAGGAACAATGTACTGAATGAGAGGAGTCACACTTCACTGAAGGTCAACGGGCATTGTTTTCAGGCAGAAGGATTCCATTTCACCACGTTGCAGCCGGGGCCAGCAGGCAAACGGAGACGAACAGTTCAACAGGGGTCAGGTGGGCACCAACGCCTTGGAGGAACCTGAGAGATGTGCCTTTAAAAATGATAATGATGTCGAGCTTGGAACACATCAGCTCTCCAAGTTCATAGAAGTGGTGGGCAATATGAATTAAAATTTCCTCCCACCTAGACAACAGTGGTACAGTATGCCAAAAAGGACACACACAAGAACTTGTTCTCGAAAATGCATGAACATAAGAAGATGAGATGATATAGGACTGTTAAATGATTCCAGGATTTCAGGTGGTGAAAACAGTTCTGGGTTTTTCCTCTACAGTTATCTGCTCACTGCATCCACAACAGAAAAATAATCATCATGGAACAACTTCATACAGTATTCCTCCGGCCCCTCGTCAAGGCACATAATTGAAGGAGAGCAACTAGAAACAAGTTTGTGTCTGCTACCTACTATATCAAATGACTGACAGGTAGAGAAAACTCAGTTTGGCAAGATATTTATGGGTAGGTTTTGGGGTATACATAGTACAAGAATCCTCAAGAATCCTGGAGAGCAGCTAGAGGCCTGTTGATACTGCATTAAATCCATGGTCCTGACAGCGTAATAAATACTTTGAAGAGTATGGTGTATTTGATTAGGATGCTTTCTGAATGATGCATGCTGAAGAACATCCATCATGTTCCATTTCACAGCAAAGCCAGAGGCCCCCCATGTACTGGAGCATTTAGTATGGGGAAAGTTATTTTCTGGAAAAGGAGAAACAAGTGGAACCGAAAACCTACTGACTCAAAACATGTTTATAATAAAAGTGTGTTTTGAGTAACCATTTTACTTAGAATAAAGCTTATTATTATAAGCCTGTTTTGAGTACAGAAGTAGTCTGTGGGAAGCGACAGTGCTCTAGAGACAAGGCAGTCAGGTTTGGTTTAAAACGTCGGCATATTCCAGCATTTTTAAAAGGGGTTAAGTGTTCACATTTCTAGTAGCTGTTCTCCAGAAGCAACACCAGCAGCTCTGTTCAAAGCCAAGAGCATGTTAGGAGCGCTATTTGCAGAGTGGCCTGCAGGTACAGGCTTGTCCTCCTCACTTCTCAAGTTGTTGTTATCTGGTTATCCACCCTCTGCTCACACATCCGCCCCCTCTCTCCTCGACCGGGCAGTGAGAGCAGCTTGGCCTCTAGAACACCCACGCTAGACCCCGCGCACACCCAGAACCAGGCTCATGAGTCACAGGCTGAAGCTGAAAAGAGGAGTGGGACTAGTACATAATGCTAAACAAACTCAGTTCTCCTTTCAGTGTGTGCCTACAGCACAACTGTATCTCAGACGACAAAAAAAAACAAAAAAAAAAAAAACAGGCAGGCATAACGCACACAGACACACACCCTGCGTAGGTGACAGAACAGGTTATCATACCCTGTAGCATTCCATTTGCAGTTTTCACATGGTTTAACACTTTCTATTCAGTGCACAGTCCCACAGCTTTTCCTAACCGTTCTCATCTCTAGATGAGGTCCAAGGTCAAACAAACACAGCTGCACCACCTGCTGTCCCTGGGACTGGTGCATGAGGTCAGGTGCACAGTGTTAGCTTAGGTCACACATGACAGTCTGACTAGTTTCATGAAGTCTATATATTTGGCCGATCTGTTTTTTTTTTGTTTTTTTTTAAGGAAATTACCTTGGTGTCACTGGTAGGATTAAGAAATCATGTATCCCAAATTTTAACAATACAACAAGAACCTTCCAAGGTTAGTTAAATAAGTCCTGGTTCCAACATATTTAAAAGTACACAATGACCATGAAAATTTCTCTGAGCAATGTTTGATTTAAAACAGCTATTTACTTACATTTTGGGTAACACTCAGCTTCATGTTCATCAAGGTGTATTCCTGGATTCGAGGAACAGGTTTTGCTAAAATAATGATCACAGCCCCCCCAATCTACTGTTAAGAGCACACACAATCTTTTGACCCAAAGGTGGTTTAAACAGGAATTATTTAAACTGTTGGATTGTAGATCTTGCCATTCTTTACAAAACTACAAAACAGCTTTCCATTTCATATGGTAAATTACAGCAAACTAACATTTTGAATAAAAATAATTTTAAAAGGCCTTTGATGAGCAGTGTAGCTGACATGGTTATGGGATACATCTACAAAAAGTTGATTTACGTAAAGATGGAACCCACTAGACACCTGTTCCATTCAGATCATTGACAAAGGACCCTCCATAATTGCACTCATTCCAGCAAAGTCATTTGTGGCTTCTTGCCGACAGCGCAAGGGCATCAGACACCTGGTAGAACCCCACTATGCCCCACAAGTCCTCTCCATGACAGGAGATCGTTGCCAAGTCCAGCAGCATCCTGCATACCAGTGCAGGGTGTTTGGAATCTCAGTGCCCGGATGGTTGTAAGCGGTTGGGGAGGGGCTCACTCATTGCCCCTGGGACAGGGGGTGGGCAAGAGGTGGGACACTACAAGCTCTTCCCTATAAGGTCATCTCTGGGCGCCAACAATAGGAGCAGAGCTCAGCAGAGTTATCAATCACAGGCTGCGAGCCTTGGTTTACTACATTTGATCTTGGACTGGGGGTGGGGGGGGGTTCTCTTGTTCCTCTTGTTCACAGATCAGTAAACAAGGCATGAATCCAGTGCTTAAAATCTTGCAACACAAATGTTCTTACTGTGCCAAGCAACACAAGTTTAATAAAAAGATCTGAAGCTACCCAAAACTAAAAAGAAATAAACACTGGATTGGTTACCAATTTTCCCATCCATTTAAGGAAAGGGTCATCAATTCCAGTCCTGAAGAGACAGTTCTGCATGGGCTGATAATTTCCCCGTTTATCTGATTAAAATTAGCAGATAATGAACAGGTTTATGAAGGTGTTCAGGGGGAATCAGCAAACTGAGCTGGACTATGGCCCTTCATGACCAGAGCTAATGATGGTAGCTTTCAGCATCAGTGGTTCTCAAACCAGTTCACTGAACCCACTGTCCTGATATTTTCAACAAATCTCTTCCAGCTCATGAAAATTGATAATTACCTGATCAGGTACACCAAACCAAGAACATTTGAAACTGGCCAGAGCAAAAAGGCTCTAGAACTGGGGTCAAGATAGTCTATTTAGAAAAGGACAATACAATATTCTGCACTATACTCGGTCTCAGGCTCAAGGCGTTTTTTTCGGTGGTCTTGAATTCTGTGGCATTTGAACTCTGAATCATCAAATATTCCTTTGAAAAACACTGTTTCCACTATTATAATTTCCCTGTGGGGGGCGACCACTCCAAATGGGGCAGGGGGCTCTGAGCACACTGCATCCATGCGCATCATTTTTATTTCGGACACAGACACAACATCGGCAAGTCTATTAAGTGAAACGACTCTACTTAAAGTAAATAATGTTGCTTAATTTGATCCTACAATGTTACACTGCACTTGCCTTTTGATCATTATAGATGACAGTGAAAGTCATATTAAAGTAGATATACTATGTATAACATCACAACAATTCAAACGGTCAAGTAAGTCTAAAAGGGGGTTCTTTTTGGTCTCTCATTCAGACTGTCTTGACTGGAACTCAAACCTCTTTGGACTCAGTCTTGACTTAGACTTGCCTTGATTACAGTTCTCATGTCACTGGGTCCAAGTCGAAGCTTGAGTTTTTAATGAAGCTATTTGCTTCAGGGGCTGAATTGTGAAGAGTTGAATCCAAGCATTTCAAATTGTTGGCTTAGAGTCAACCTCAACCCCAATACGTGAGAGTCGAAGAACTGACTGATTCCTCGAGTCAGTTCCTAAAGACGGCTCCTTATCACTAACTCAAGTATGGCTCACTGACCCTTATCCTTATCTTTGATACTGTGGCTCAAGTACTGGGATACTACTGAATCACAAGACATTCTTGAGTCAATCTGCTAGTACAAAATAATCACCGCTAGAGATGTTGGGGAGGTAAAAGGTCTATTTTAATCTTCAATACCAAGAATGTACTTAGCCAGCCACACGATAACACATGTACACAAACTGATCGGCCACAACATTAAAACACTTACAGGTGTAACAAAATAACACTGATTAACTTGTTACAATGTCATGTGTACGAAAAAGTTAATGCTGGCTGTGACTTTAAGGTGTCAGAACGCACAGTCCATCACAGCTTGCTGTGTGTTCTGTGTTGCAAAACTTTAGACCGGTCACAACGCCCATGCTGACCCCTGTCCATTGCTGAAAGTGCCTACAATGGACATGTGAGCACCAGAACTGGACTATGGATCAACGGAAGAAGGTCAAGGTCTGATGAATCAGGTTCTTTAACATCATGTGATTAGACGGGTGCATATGTTACCGCTTACCTAGGGAAAAAGTTACCTAAAGTGGGTTACTCCAGGATGCACTATATAAAGAAGGCAAGCCGGCAGAGCCAGTGTGATGCTCTGGGCAACGTCCTGCTGGGAAACCCTGAGCGCTGGCATTCATGTCGATATATCACCTACCTAAACACTGTTACACACCAAGTACCCCCCTTCATGGCAACAGTCTTCCCTTATGGCAGTGGTCACCCATGATAATGTACGCCTCCACACTGTTCAGGAATGGTTTGAGGAACATAAAGTTCAAGAAGTTGACTCGGCATACAAATTCTACAGATCTCATTACAATCTAGCATCTGTGGGATGTGCTGGAGAAACCTGTCAAATCAATGGAGGTCTACCTCACAACTTACAGGTCTTAAAGGATCTGCTGCTAACATACTGGTGCCAGATACCACATCACACCTGCAGGTCTTGTGGAGCCCATGTCTTGACAGGTTAGAATTCTTTTGGTGGCATGAGGGGGACCTGAACAATTTTAGGCAGATGGTTTTAATGTTACGGCTGATGGGTGTTCACATCTCAGCCCTGTGAGGAGTTGAAAGTCAGTCAGTCAGTATTGGCTGCATTTGTAATTCTGTTCACGGCCAAGTCAGTTACAGTCCCTCAGCCCTTTGCTGAATGTGTGCTGTGCCACAGACTGCGCCATGCACCCAGCACACTCATGGACTGAAAAAACCCAGATGTCAGGTTATGAAATCCTCTCCAGATACAGCCAAAAAAACCCAGGTGCCTGTGAGTTTCATCATGTTAAGTATTTGTTCACTAATCAATTCCAATACATTGGTATTTAATCAATCTAACTGTTCAAACTGTCTAAAGCCTCAGAGCAGTGGTGGGCACACAGGGATCTAAAAACAAAGGAAAAATGGAATGAAACAATATACACACTAAAAATTTAGAACTTTCATCATGCTGAAAAAAATTAAGATCCCACAGATGAAAACACTTAATCTGATCACTTCAGGATGACATGTTCATGCTTTTTCAGCAAAATCACATGGGACTGTTCACGCACAAACACACAAACACACAAACACACAAACACACAAACACACAAACCAATTAGAGTGCAAGTAGACTCTGCACCATCAGTGACCTTTTCAAGGTGACACTATCGTCCGTCTGGACCATACTTCACGTCACACGCTGCAATACTGGGAGGGGGTGGAGCACGACATCTGTCATCTTCACTATTGTAACTGCAAGCTATAAATAAGACATTCAATAATCTCAACAGCCTATCCATTGCTAAAAATAAAATCTACCACTACTCTACAAAAAAGAGCAGGGATGGAGCTAGCAGTTCTTCACAAACCACGCAGCAGCAGCCCGTGCCAGGAGAACCCATCCACCCTCACCCATGCACACCCACACATTTACACATGTTCTTTCATGGCTGCACAATCAAGTACATGCAAAATATAATCATTAATTATTCCAGCAAGTGTTTCTTTTTTCCAGTAATCAGTCTTATTTAGGCATGGTTTAGCAGGGTATCAAAAATGAGCATATGAAACTAATGTTCATTATGAATGTAAATGAGGGCAGAAACCAAAATACGCTCTACAGAACACAATATAATGAGGTCAAATTGCCTAAAATCCTTTTAAAAGCAGGTTTAACTTTGGTGGTTTCCTAGAATCCAAACTAACAGCAGCAACAGTCTCAAAATACATCAAAGTCCTAATCCTCCTTTCATTCCAGCATTATTTTGGGCTCTTCTGCATTTCTGCACATAGCGAGAGCCGCTGACAGAGCTGAGAGCTGCATGAAGAGTGTGTGAGCAGCATCAGCAGTGTGAGCATGTGTATGTGGCAGGGGCAGCAGAATTAAGGATTAAAAGAGCAACCAAACCTACACTACACTTATAGCAGGGCAGCAGAAGATATTGTTTGTTAAATCTTCTCAGCATCCCTTAAACAATACTAGCATCACAGATGCAATGTTCAAATGACCTTCTAACCAAATCACTAAATGTTTTATTATGTGCTGTAAGCACTCTAACCAACCCCCAACAGCCAAGTGTTGGAATGGATGTGAGGTTACAAATAAAATGAGACAGGCCATTTGTTAACCAAGTCACAATAAGGTCATATCAGAATTGTAATATGGCATTTTGTCCATACTGTGCGGCCTTAATTTATAGGGAGGCAGTTCTATAATCGAGCGACAGATAGAGAGAGAGAGCAAGATAGAGAAAGAGAGCGCGAGAGAGAGAGAGACAGACAGAAAGAGAGAGAGAGAGACAGACAGAAAGAGAGAGAGAGAGACAGACAGAAAGAGAGAGAGAGAGTGACAGACAGACAGAAAGAGAGAGTGACAGAGAGATGAAATTGGTGTAACTTACCAGCCACCTCCACAATGTCCCCAGGCACAATGTCTTTGGCTTTGATCCTCTGCACAGTCTTCCTGTCCTGGCGGTACACCTTCCCCATCTCAGGCTCATACTCCTTGAGCGCCTCAATGGCATTCTCAGCGTTACGTTCCTGTTAAAGGCACAAGTGACCATTTCATTTAGATCATTCAATTTCTCCATGCCACCAATGTTTACTGTCTCTTATTGGAGAAGAACAGATTTAACATTATTTTGTTAAGACCTGGAAGTTATTTAGAGACTCTTTAGGTCACAGAAATGATAAAGAGGAGAAATCACTAGGCTTCAATTTATTAAATACATTTACGATACGATAGATTTCAGAAGACAGTAGTGATATGAAACCTACACGCAAGTCCTCTGCAAAACAAAAAGAAAAAAAACTACAAGAAAGAAAAAAAAGAAGAAACACTCTAAAATACTTATGGAGCAAGTACTTCTTACGGTTCCTAAAACTTACCTGCCACACACCTACGATGGCATTGGCTATAAGAATAAGCAAGATTACAAAAGGCTCCACAAAGGCTGTGATTGTCTCTTCTCCCTCTTCAAACCAGGCTAAAACCTACAGAGAATAAAGACAAAGAAAAAAAATAAGATGAAAGAACACGTATACCTCACCCCAATAGGAACAGGTTTCCTGTGAAGACATGTTACACCACAAATCAGCAGAGACAGAGACAGAGACAGAGACAGAGAGGACATTGTATTGCCTCAAAAGCAAATAAAGGCACCATAACTACATGACTGTAAGGAGGTCGATCTTTTTAAAAGCCAATAATCTCATGATTAAAAAAAAAAAAAAGAGTGAAAAAGAGAAATGTAATGCAAAAGTTTCAGTGTTTCTGTGCTCTGAGGGCAAAACACTTTAAAGCTCAGATTAGGAACTGCTAAAACCAGCAAGCACTCTTCAGCCGTTCTGGTGATTTTAGTTATTCAAAAGCTTCTGAGGTTGCAGTTTTAGACACATGCTGCTACCAGCTGCAGAGATTCCTCACTGGGACCGTAAGGCACTCAATAGAGCATGACCAGGCTGCATCCAAAGCAGCATCCAAATCCCAGAGCCCACAAAAACTGAGCATATGTGGATCCTGGCTTCATGGTCAGTGTCATCTACATATACTGCCTTCTCTACTTTAAAAAATGCTTAATAAAAGGCTGCTCATAAAAGTACTTTTAGAGAATGAACAGTAAATTTAATCATGTGTAATACTGGGTTTGTAAAAATGTTGCGTCTTTGAAGGGGATGATTTAGGCATTGTGCCTTCAGTCACAGTATCCAGTGTATTCAGTGCATTTTTAAAAATAATACTGATTTGTACTAAATAATATAACCTTTGAAACTTGAGACTTTTCGCTGCACTGAAACATTTCCTGAAGAATCAAACTGAAACGTACTGTCAAACTGTTATATAGCATATGTTTTTGGTTCAGCTCTTCACAACGGCGATCTGCATCCCACAGAAATGCAGTCAATGCAAATCAGTGGGAACCATGTTCCATATGATGTTCCCCGCATGCTACCTGGTGATAACTGGCTGCAGGCTCTAGTCTCCTGCCGTTGGCCGGATAGTCCAGCTGCTGGAACAAGTATCCCAACACTGAAGGTCAGAAGCCAAATTTGGCCTGCGGCATTGCCCTCTCCCCAAGCCTGCTCAGCAGGAGCTGTCAAAGACAGAGCCCAACACCTCACTATCTCTCAGCTGGGCAGCAGGCAGCTGGCTGGAATACCTCCTCCCGGCCAGACTGGTCCGAACAGCCACGCGGTTGAGAACTCACCACAGCAGACTTAGCAGCTTAGCCAACCACCAAGCTCAGCCCTAACTAAGCATAGCACAGTACACACAGCACGTGCACTAGCATCAGGAACTGAGACAAGTCCTTCACATGATTTCAGGATCTGAGAAAATTAACAATAGATGCAGAGTCCTACAAAGAGGGAAATCTAATAGTTCTTACAAAAGTTTGAGTTCAAAGATGTATAGGATATTGTAAAAACATTTTTAACTTCCTAATTAATGCAAAAGCAAAGGGATTTCTCTTGGTCCATATTATGACAAGTTCTTCAACGGTTAAAAACTACTTTAATTACCTTTTGAAAATTAAATTTAAAAAATGAAATTGTTCAGATGCTTTGATAGGACAGTAATGATACACATGGTATCAAACAGTGAAGGTTCATGTTCAGGCTCAGGTGTGAATTTCCTCCAAGAGCGATCCAGGAAAATGAAGAGAGTCTTTACACATCGGCTTGAGACATTAGCCCAGCTCAGATGTCTTATTTAGCGGATGGTGACAGACACCCGATACCAACAAACAGTGTTGTCACCATTCCCAAGGAGTGCAGCTTTCTCAGCTGTTTAACCTTCTGATCTGTGAGTGACTCAAGGCATGGCAAAGACACGAGATGCTAACAAGCCATCTCCACCTCCACAGAAGCAGCAGGAAGGAAAAAAAACCCTCATCTAAATTCCCCAACCTGCTCTAACAAGCAGAATCACAGCTAATTAGCATTACCACATTGGAACATGCAGTATTAAATAACAAAATGGAAAATAAAGTAGAGAAACTGGTTATGACTCCTAGTTGTGCAACACATTAGCTATACTTACAAATGATATACAAGCTGCCAGTAGAAGAATCCGGACAAGTAAATCCTCAAACTGCTCAATGACCAGCTCCCATATAGATTTTCCTGAGGAGAGGAGGAAGAGGAGGTGGTCAGACTCCATCAGTGCAAATGGTAATGGTGAAATCATTTTAAATAAATAAATAAACTAATTAAAAATCAAGAAAATTACCTTCTTCAGCAGGCAACTCTGCACACAGCACAATTATCGGGTTAGAGGACAAAGGGGGGAAAAAAAAGAGAAAAGGGTCAAATTAAGATCATGCTGCAAATGCTTTAATGAAAACTTTTTAATTTACTCTAATTAAAGCTCAAATTCAGAAAGTACCAGCTGCACTGACCATGCTTTTACCCACACTTAAGATTCAGAGATCTGAATTGGATGGTTCACTTCAGCCGGGAAATGCAGACTATAGAAGGATTCTAACGGGTAGTGTTTCTAATCAGGCTTTCTCACTTCTTCCCTCGAGAACAGACGGGGCATTATTAGACCAGAGAAGCTTGAACAAGTCTACAAAAAGAAATAACTGCAAACCTATTGGATTTTCCCCTCTGTAATGGTGTATGCCCAAGCTCATGGCTACATGGTCCTTAAAAACAAAAAAAATCAATCCAATAATACTACGTTTACGTTTACGGCATTTAGCAGACGCTCTTATACAGAGCGACGTACATCAGTGGTACATCATACTAATATCAACTAAAATCAACCTACGCAATCTAGTCTTAAACATGTGAATTATACAAGGTATAATATATTCTCCATAACCTCCACCTGAAAGGTCTGAAAGTATGTCCTCTAAAAGTGTCAGATATTGTAGTCTAGATGATGGACCTGGAGGACAATAGTACGGGACAAAAGCATCATTACAGTGTGTGCATTTCCTCAGAATACCCATCATATCACTTCTACCTGAGACTAAAAGTTCAGACTTAAGGGGGTAGAGACAAAATAAAAGATCTAAAAAAAAAAAAAGTGGAACTAAAGATGACCATGACCTTGCTTTCACCCCCCACCCCCATCCATCTGCCTCTAATGCCCTGTAGATGTTCTCTCTGTAACAGTGGATGCTTTTTGTCCTAAGGTCATAGCAATATGGCCTTTAAAAAAAATCAATCCAATAAAACTAATACTTACAGCCTAGTCTTAAACTTTCAAATAATACAAGTTATTAAATTCTCCATAATCTCAAGCTGAAAGGTCTGAAAGCACATTCTCTAAAGGTGTCAGATACAGTAGTCTAGATGATGGTCCTGCAGGACAATAGTACACAGTATGGGCCAAAACCATTATGTAAACAGCAGTTACACAGTGTGTGGCTGGGATCGCATTCAGTTGTGCCTTTTTCTTTAGAATACACATTACACTAGCTGGTGGCCTAGTGGTTAAGGAGTTGCCCCTGCGATCAGAAGGTCATGGGTTCAAACCCCAGGACTGCTAGTGGCACCACTGAGGTACTCCAAGGTACCATTCACACACACTGCTCACAGGTCGCTGCGTTCCTGGCTGTCCGCTGCTTCACTTGGTGAATGGGTTAAATGCAGAGACAGAATTTCATGCTGTTCATGCTGTGGTGTGTTCACAGGACAAAAGGACACTTTACACATCACTTCCACCTGAGCCTAAAAGTTCAGACTCAAGACTCCTGCAGGTAAAGACAAAATAAGAGATCTAAATCAAAAGACAAAAAAAGTGGAACTAAAGGACGACAATGTCATCCCCATCCTTATCTATCTGCCTCTAACGCCCTGCACATTCAGTTCAGCTGATTAAAAAAAAAACAGAAAGGCAAGATGATCTCAAGGACGTGGACGATGACGTCAGCACTTGCGCAATCCACGCCGGCTGGTTGAGACAAAACCAGCAGAATTGACCAGCATTTTTCTTCTTAACGAAGATGAACATTACATCGTATTTGCATTTACAATAAAAAAGGCTCCGACGTACCGTTGGGCCCCCATTTCTCCTTCTGCCTCTTGACCTGGTCCAGCCCCAGTCCCGTGCTCTCGTTCACGCTGAAAAAGCTGTAAACTTCCTCCACACTCTTGGTGTGTGCGTTCTCCATGCTGCTGCAAGCTGCTGGATGACTGGAGTGAAGGAGTCCGAAAGAAAAAAAGGCTTTTCTCTGTTCTCAGAACACGGTGCCGGTCTCAGCAGGCACCAGCAACACTCACCCTGCAGCCAGAGGAAAACCAGCCAAACATGAGGCACTGAAACTTAAAGAGGAGATGAAGATCAGCTCTCCTTACAGGACCCTCTCTCGCTCCTTCTCTCTCCACAGAACATACAGCTGGAAAAAAATTGCCTTCCTGCTCCCCCTCGTCCAAAAAAACAAAGGGACAGCTTCTCTCCTGGCTTAGCACATCACATGTACACTCGCTCGGAGCCCCTTCCCTGAGCTTCACGCCAGGAACCACGCCGGAGAGCCTCACTCCTCTTCCCCCGCAACCAGTGCGCCCCGAGGCGGCGCCGTACTCTCGTTTTATCGCGGCTGCCTCCCTGGCGCCCCCGCACGACAGATCCGAGAACAGCCAATCAGCGTCGGGCTCCACAAACCAGATAACCTTAACTTACCAGCACCTTCATAACCTCTCAGATCATAGACTGACACTAAGTGGACAAAACTATTGGGACACACCTGTTTTTCAGGGGCCCTTACTTCCAGTGAAGGGCAATCTTAATGCTTCAGCATGCCAAGACCCCATGCTTCCAACTTTGTGGACACAGTTTGGGGAAGGCCCTTTTCTGTGTCAGGATGACTGTAAAGTGTCCATTAATCATATGTGAACACAACACAAATTGTTCTCTGCATTTAATCAATTCCCACTTGGCGTCACGAACAGGATTCCTCTAGTGACCGGCCTGCGTGGGACCGAACTACCAAAGGGCTGATCACCTGAGGAAGAAAGTACCAGTCAAACTCCCAGCCTTCTGACTGAAGGGGCAACTCCCAAACCACAAGGCCAGAAGCTGCCCCACAGTCCCCCAGTGCACAAAGCAAGGTCCGTAAAAACACAGTTGGATGAGTTTGGTGTGGAAGAACTTGCCTGGCCCGCACAGAACCCTGACCTCAACCCCATCCTTTGGGATGAACTGGAATAGAGATTGCGAGCCAGGACTTCTCATCCAACATTAGTGCCTCAGCTCATCAATGCTCTCCAGAAACGAATGGGCACAAATCCACAGAAACATTCAGAAATCTTGTGGAAAGCCTACCAAGAAGAGTGGAAGCTGTTATAGCTGCAAAGGGGGACCAACTCCATATTAAAGTCTGTGTATTTGAACGTAATGTCATTAAAGTCCCCTGTTGGTGTAATGGTCAGGCGTCCCAATACATTTGTCCATATAGTGTATTATTGAGTGCAATTAATTATTCTGTAACCACAATCAAACGAGTATGCAAGTTATGCTGTTGTGAGAATGAGGAACTGAAATGTGGCCCTTTAAGAGTTTAAGAGGGCTATAAAGGGCCATTTCAAATACTTGTGTGATCAGTAAGTTACTTGGCACAGCTGACACCTTAAAGGAACAGTATACTGAAATTTTACTTAATTTCTCATTATAGTCATAGTCAATCGCTCAAGACATGTATGGCATCTAAAGTTTATTTCTTTAATTTTGCACTGGCATTATAAGGCTAATGGAAAAGTCATGAAAGTGTATGTCACCCAACGTCTTTTTGGGTGACATGGATTTCTATTATTGTGGGGAGAGAGAGCATTTTTTTCAAGATTCAAGATCATTCAAGATTCAAGTGGTCTTCAAGTGATTCTTGTGGTCAAAAGCAGTTTTTATTGCAATAAAATGCCCAGTCAGCCGAGAGACCTTTTGAGATCTGATATCCCCCAAGATCTGCCCTGGGCTTGTTTGTTTACAACATATATACAAATACTTTATCATATATATGTAAATGAACCCACACCTTTGGCAATTTTCCTTCCTATCCTAGCATTCAGGAACTTCCTGAGGGCGTGACAGTGCTCTTTGTCTTCACGCCCTTTATTACTTCAAAGCCTCCTCGATGTCTTCACAGGTGTTCTCTGAACCACTATAGTAACAAAGGCCTTGGAGTTATTTTCTCTCTCTGAACCACTATTGTACTAAAGACTTCACAAGTGTCCTCTCTCCAAGCCACTAGTGTTCATTTAAAAATATGGCTAAATGTATCAGGGCTATATGTCATGTTCAGTGGAATTTTAGTACATTTAAAAAACAGTTGTGCTCAGTAATATCTTGTGCTGTATATAAATGTTAAACAAACTGTTAGTAATATTACAAAGTATAAAATACTGTGGACAATGCTCAAAAATACTAGATACTCAAAATACAGTGCTCTTGTGGATTAAAACATTCACCATAATTTGACTCTTACTGAGGTGCAAGATGCATGTACAGTGTAAAAACCTCACCTCAATTCAGTTCCTCAGATACTCCTGTTCACGCCTTTTCACACTCTCAGTTTTTGAATATTTAGTGCTTGCCTCAAATGACCGGCTGTAACTAGACTCTAACGGGGTCCTCAAAGACAGTTTTCCAATCGTCCCAGACTTAATGGCAATGTATCTAGGAAGTTATCTGCAGGGTAACTCTAGGAACTGATACAGGCTTCGAAAAAGGAGAAAGAAGATAGTGCTTATCTGTAACTGCCACAAAGGCACACAGATATGCAAGACCAGCACTGTAAGATTGAAGTTTATTCTGCTCTGCTACTCATCAGAGGATCAGAGACTGTATCCAGGGACCTTGGCCAGATGCAAGAACAGACAAGAACGTAGTTATAAATGGCTGGGTGAGTATGAGTGCGAGATGCCTATGGATTACATACAGTAAGAGCAAGACGAGTGCGTGAAAAGAACAGAACAGGGAGGAAAGCACATGTACAGGACACAGTTCCCAAGTGGACATCCTCTTTTTCCTAGAGGCTCCCTACAGGTCCCTGGTGTGAATCTGCGAATGTAAGCCTAAGTACTGTTACCTCATTTGGGGCAAGCACTGGTTATGTCACTACAGTCACACATAAGGTTTCAAACGGAGCCAGTCGTCTACCATTCTGTCCTTCTATTCATGTCTCCATGTGCTGTTTACATAGATGCTGTCTGGACAGACTGACTCTGGAAAGAGAAAATTTACATGTGCATTGTCCACAATGGTAAAACTTTGCCTATCCATGTAAATTGTGCTGACAGAAGGCAAACAAAGGTGACGACTGTTTAAAACATGATATGGTTTAAAAGCTATGGAAGTTATCATGACAGGCATTTTCATAGCACAACTTTTAGCTGAATCAAAAATGACCTGAACTACTTAAATTACTTAAATATTATGTGCAAGGGGAAACAAGTATTGTATACAACTCTATAACCTATTAACAAGTAATGGTTAAAAAATTGTAAAAAAAAAAATAATAATAATAAAAAAAAAGTTCAAAGCAGACCCAAGACCCAAATCATATTTGTAAGTACTAGTTGTAAATACATTGTAGGCACTTATAGGTTTGAGACATCTACAGTGAGTAATTAGCTTTTTGCAGCATTGTGGTTCAATTTTGGCTTATTCTTCTTGGTAAACTGTCTTCGATTTCCCATGATTACAAAAGTCCTCTGTTGGAGTCAAAATCTGCCATACATTTGTATTAGGATTCAACTTGGGAGGTGACCCTTGAAGCTTTCCTTCTTCAGAAACCAGTCTTAATTGTTTTGCCTTTGTCTGGGGTCATTGTCTTGCAAAGCATCTATTTTCTCACCTTTCTTCACCGTTTCTCCCCCAGTGTGTCCTGGTACAACAACCCCATTATCCGTATTCTGTTAAGCTGCTTTGTGACAACATGAGTAGTAAAAGGGGCTACATAAATAAAACTGACTTGACGCTGAATTAGTACAAGTTCTATTTTTGGTTAATCTGACCAGAGTACATTGTTTCAAAAAGAGTGAATACTGACTTTTCTCTTATCTTCATTATCATTAGTCTAGTAGAAATATGGCATGCTGCCATGGTCTGGGAATGATCAGCTATAGTTCATAGAACTTTCTAATAGGGACAGGGATGTTTAAGGGCTTTGCTATTGTTTTTCCATTCAAGTTTTGTTTAATGAGGTTTTGTCCCTGAGATCTTTAGGAATATCATTCATCATATTTGATAGCCTAACAGCATGAAATCTTCACAACCAGTGGCAACTTAAATATACACACAAGATGCAATTAAATACACAGACATACATATCATATACATCAAATAATAAAAACAGTGTCTGAATACTTGTTTCCCTTTACCTTACTGGCATACTGATGTACTGGTGGCATAAACCCTTTGTAAATGTAAAACGAATATAACAGTTCGAGTATAACATTTCAGTTAAAACACTTAACAGGGTTGTTAAAAAGTGCACAAGTAAAATGATGCACAAATGTTCACTAACTACACTAAACTTTTTTTTCCTCAGAGCTAAATAGGGTAAAGATAAATGTGTGCCTGGAGTACAATCTCAAAGACTACCATCATGTTAAAAAGATAAGTTGCATTTAATTACCTTAAAAAGCTGAGTTTAAAAAGTTGCAGTAGCCACATTAATTGGTCTCAGTGAACTACAGAGATGAAACAAGCTTATGTGCTGACACTGCAGCAGCATCGTTTAAGTTGCCAGAGTAGCAGCCAGAGAATTAACATCAAACTGGGTTCAAAAGACAAATCTCTGCTAGTTGCTAGTGCACATACTGTGAGCTTTATTTTCACAAATATATTTATACATAATATATATATATATAGACAGACAGAGAGAGAGAGAGAGAGAGATACATACATACATACATACATACATACATAGATGATAAGTGATTAATTTAAGCTTTTATGCAAACAACACAATTGCTTAAATCCAATCTAACAAGTGTCCTAAGAATCATTCATGTCCACTAACAGGTAGGGGAGGAGTTGTAGATGTTCCTCTGTTGATTACCACCGCCCTCAGTGACGGAAACAAAAGAAGGGCCAGTAGAATTCCTAAATTGGGCAGCTCTTCTGCCCAAGGTCATGACTGTTGCTTCCCAAAATAGCTTGGTGCATGCACGTCCAGAGTGTAACACTTTGTACACTGTTATCTTCGAACACATGAACTGAAGCTCTATTCTTAAAGACGTGTCAAAATGGAGACTGGGGACTTGTTCCTAAGATTTTTGAACCCCTTATCAAAGGAGCACTTTGGAGAACATGTGTTCCCTATCTATACTAGAAAATCTCTCCTAACTCAAGCCAATTATGTCCAAAAAAACTTTTTGGTCTGTCTCAAAAACAAGACTTGCATATACTGAGTTTTTTTTTTTTTTTAGGTAAACATAAACTAGAAGCGATTCTGTGATGGTTTGCAAAGTTAAATGCTCCAAGAAATATATAGGAACAACTAAAACTGTGCACATAAACATTTACCCAATAAACATGCTTACAGCTGTTTTAACTGGACCCGGAAATGGTTGAGCACTCTATGGCTTCATTAGAGAACCAGACGGTCCTCTCCACTGTCCTGGATCACCTGGCCGATGGAGGCCTGGCTCTGGGCTCGCAAGTAGCACTGCTTCTTACACTCCAGCAGCTGTTCCAGGTCTTTCCACATGTGCACCTGCCTCATGTTGGGCCCATGGCTCTCCTTCACTTGCTTCTGCTGCTCTCTGAGTTTCTGTCAGAGTGCAAAGCAAAAACAAGATCAAAGTTAGCAAGCTGCTGAATGGCCTCTTTTAAACACAGGCTTGACCCAAGCCAATAATAACTGTGTTAGTGCTGTAAAAACCTCACTGTAACTTAGTGCTGAACTTTTCTCCCCATTGTTATTTGTTTACCCATAAAGTGTCAAGTGTCCTGGTTTATGACACTGCAGTTTAGCATTAAACATGTTATCCCTCCTGCATTTCTTGCGATTCCTTGGAAAGCCTTCTTAAACTTTGATTAAATTTATGTATGTAGGTAGAATATATTTATTATCATGATTGGAAGTGGTAAAATATTAAGTGTACAGTTTTGTGTTTCTGTCAGTGTTTGACACCAAAACAAACATGTAATTCATCTTCATAATTGTTGTTTACATCATAATTGTTGTTTACATTCATAATTGTTGTTTACACTGTTGACAAAAGTGCGCTTTGTGGAGCAGTCAGCTCTCAGAACATACAGCCTGAAAATGTCTTCAAGCACGGTAGTATGAAAAATACAAGTGCTCCATTTAGTTATGTAACTACATATAAATAATTATGTAGCGTGAATCAAATGTATGGCAAACAAAACAATAATAAAAATCAAAAACATCCAGGAACAAATATACTGCACTTGTACAGTTCAAAAACATTTTTTGTTGTCCTGTCAGAGGAACCACTGAGGATAATGCAGTATATCACTGCTGTATATTTCACGTGCTTTGCTGTAACCAAGGTGTCACGTATCATGACAGTACAGCATGGTTGAAATACCTTGGTAGAAATACAGCAGGGGCCAAGACCCTCCAACTCCATCAACCTGTTCTAACCGCAGAAGACTAAGCACGGGGAGAGGAATCAGGCAAGCACAGAGTTTGGGTTCATGGGTTTGACTGACAGCATTGGCAGCCCAGGTCCTTACCTTGCCCAAAGATTCCTGTTCTGCTATGTTCTTCATGTACTGCTCCCTGAAAACAGAATACACATTAAAACTTCTATTTTCTACCACTTGCTGACTAGTGAATATTCAATAAAAACTCATATACTCAAAAAGTTACTTGTCAGTGTTTCTTAACCCAGTCAGACTGCCAAAGTTTTGTTCATGTTTGGAGTTAGAAACATTTGTAATGATTTCTTCCTCCCAGTGTACAGGAGTGGAACAGTGAAAGCACATATATATTTAAAAACCTGTCCCATTCTTCTACTGAAGGTATTTGCCAAAAATCAAACATACAAACTTTCCTTTTATTTGTTAAGCCTGTTAATTACATTGACTTTGCTGATCCAGGGAAATACAGATGCAAATTTCAAACACTAAACGTTTTGGCTGATCAACAGTCAGGAGGAAAACATGCAAATTTGATTTACACCACTGCTTCATGAATACCATTACTTTAAGCAAAGAGAGGGCACATGGAGAGCTTACTGATCAAAAAGATCAGTTTGCACAGCTAGGACAATTTTATTTTACCTACAGAATTTACACATGACTGTAGGTGTGAACTGTGTGGCAAGAGCTTTTTAAAGGTGTGGCAGCTTTACCTGATGGACTTTTTCCGTGTCTGTGGATCAGAGGACACATAGACCTTCATCTCGTCTGCCGCCCGCTGCATTTGAATTTCAATTATCTGTGAATGGGTGGAGACAGCAGGAGTGTGACAAGAGAGTATGAAATTGGCAGAACCAAAGTGAGAGCTCTCATTTTCCTCCACAGTCTAGCAGATAGCTCTTACCTCTCTCATACTGTTTATATAGTGGTAACGGTTTTCCTCTTGTGCTGTTTCCTCTCGAAGGACCCTCACCTCCTAGACCAGATTAGCACATTCAAAGTTTACAGATCTAGCTAAGTTTATCTGTATGTGGGCCTTTGCCCCTGCAATACACAAATACCTTCACCCACAGGCCATTTTTCTTACAGTGGCACGTGAACAATAAAACTTTGGGGGCGCTGTTACGAAAATATTTTCAATAAAAAAAAGAGTATGTACAAAAGAGCCTGAAATAATGTAACACATTAACTATAAAGTTCAATAACATTAGGTTTATCCTGAGGAAAATTCTCACATGCGTAAACAGTGCTTTAGGAATAATGCTACACCCCATCCATTTTATCCACTTGTGACATCAGTACTCATACTGTTCAAGTGTTTAAAGCATCAATACGAGCTTCTAGCAGTACTCTGGAAAAAAGTGCCTAATTAAAATTTAAAACTGTTTATTATGCACAGGAACACAGTTTGATTAGCATGAAGCTGAATGTTGCACTATTTACAAATAGCTGCTTTACGCCATGAAAGCATTCTTATCACTTAATTGAAAAGCAAAACAGCAGCCATCCAAAAGGTAAGCCATTGTCTGTGACGGCTGGTGCATGTATGTGATCACTGTATACCAGTGTACCTGCTCTAGTTTGGACCTGTTGCTTTCCAGTCCGGCAGCACAAGTGTCATACTGGGCTTTTTTTCCCTCATATTCCTGAGCAAGCTCCTGTATCAGGCACACAAAAGAACACATTTTACACAGAGAAAAAAAAAAAAAAAACTAGCAGACTGTGGTGGGTGTACTTCGAGTTCTGTGTCTTCACAGGCTAGATTGCGTGGGAATGGCTGAGAAGTAGGGATGCACCGATATGGGAACTGTGGGTCAATATCCAAATCTGCTGAGGGTTATGCCAAGCCATGTGAGTGATGGTGCATCTCCGTTAGGGTGTGCAAGCAGGTTTGAGTCAGGTTCCAGATTTAAGTCATGAAATATAAGTTTGAAATATTGGTCAAATCTAAACATTTGTCTGATGCAGACAATAATTCCACTATCATTGCACATCCCTACAGAGAACTGTTATGTATAGTAAAATCTCCTAAAAAAGGGTTGAAAAGAATTCTATTTCAGTGCCCCACCTGGCACTGCTGTCTGAGAGGCCTCAGCTCCTTTATTAATGGAGAGAGAGCTGATTTCTTCTCTGCTATTGCTGAATTGAGCTTCTTCACCTGGAAAACAGAAAGGTTGCTGAGAAACACAGCTTCAGTTCAGGGCTAAATTACATGAGTGGATCATAGAAGGTGGCACGACATACAATATACCTGAAGAAATCTTAAATACAGAAATAAAGAAAGCAGTGAGCATAAATTCACATTAAGCTGATACTGTACACACACTGCTAGTGCACAATTCTTCCTTACTTAAACATCCAAAAAACATGCTATCATGAAACAAACACATCCAGATTATCCTTACAAAGATGTGAATCAACTGGGACGATGGCCTAACGGCTAACAACAGGTACATTTCAAAAGGTTTGGCAAGATATATTCTATGAAAACGGCTTTTTTCCACTGATCCAACTTTGTTTGTATCCAAGTAAGTACATGCGGATCAGATCCAGGAGCAACAGAAGTCACATGTAAAGACACATAGTTCCCATGTGCTGTATTCATGTTCTACAAATAGTAATAACATTTGTATATTTAAGCTCCACTGTGTTCACATATGCAACTCGAAGCTCCAGAGATGCAGAGCAGGCCATATTATTGTATTAGAGTAACCCCCTTGCTTCTTGTTGCTGTAGCAACCTAAAGCAAATGGAGAGCATGGGCAGTTGCAGATTTCATCAGGAATGGATTATTCTCCCCAGCGTGCTAGATAATGAACTTAACAACTTCATCTCATAGCACACACCCTGACACACTTAAAATGGCCTGTGTGACAAATACACATCAAGATTTATAATGTTTGTCATGGGAAAGTGACAGGAGAGGAACTCTGTTCCGCCTTTGTGTATGTGTGTGACAGTGATAACTTGTCTTGTCAGGATGAGCACAATGGTCCCAAAACTGAAAAGTGCTTTTACAAAAGCCAAGAATAAGGTATGGTAGTGTGTGTGTGTATGTGAGAGAGAGAGGGAGAGAGGGAAAGCGAGAGGGAGAGAGAGAAAGCGAGAGAGAGAGAGAGAGAGAGAGAGAGAGAGAGAGAGAGAGAGAGAGCGAAAGAGAGAGAGAGCGAGAGAGAGAGAGAGAGAGAGATAGAGAGACATATTCTTCGGGTGTCCTGAGGTGTGTCTTTCATCATCTTCTCACCATCTCAGACATGTCATCCAGTGTGCGTCCCTTCAGTTCGTCCAGCTCGCTCTTGATGGCTGAAACTCTCTCCAGTTCCTCCTGAGTCTCACTGAAGCCTGAGATGCCCCTCTGAGCCTCCAGAGATTGCTGAAAGATAAGATAAATTAGTCATTCCCCTTATTGGAAAGTAAATCAGTTGACTAATACTAATACACTAATCACTTGGATGCTCTGTGTGAACATTCATGCATCACCAAAGCAGCTTGAGAGACTGAGAGATCTGAATTGGCTGGAGAACACACATTTAAGAGTGAGTGGCAGAAAATGAATGATGATGCAAAAGGATGGTAACATAGGAGACTTTGGAGTGTGTCCTACACAGCTGGTGTCACATTAAGCACTTTCTGATGGCTCATGTCCACACACACAGTCAGGGCTCACCTCCGCATAAGAGTGCAAACCACTTTGTCCAGGACTTCACACACTGCTGATACTGACAGTAGACTTCATAATATGAGCCAAAGAGCCAACATTTGTAACAGCCATGGGCACTGCATGTGTTATCAGTGTGTGTAAAATTCACAGATCAGCCAAATTAAAGCCACTAACAGGTGAAGGAAAGCATTGATTAATGTGTTACAAAGGCATCTGTCAAGGGGTGGAATATATTGGGCAGCCAGTGAAATCAGTTCTTGAAGTTGATGTGTTGGAGGCAGACAAAATGAGAAATCGTAAACTACTGGATGACTTTGACAAGGGCAAAATTATAATGGCTAGCTGACCGATTTTCAAAATGACAGGCTTCTGGGTTTTCCAGTATACAGTGGTTAGTACCTTCCAAAAGTGGTTCAAGGAAGGACAACCGGTGAACCGATGACAGAGTCATGAGTGTCCAAGGTTCACTAATGTTTTTGGGAAGAAAAGGCCAATCCGTCTGGCTCAGTCTTACAGAGCTGCCACTGTGGCACAAACTCTTGAAAAAAGTTAATGCTGGCTATGATAGAATGGTGTTGTAAAATACTGTTTGAGCCACACTGTGGCCCGACACACGCTGGGGACCAGATTAGAACTCCGGATTCATAATGATACCGTCATTTGAGATACGATGACCAACACCAGCTTATCATCGGTAAGCAACGTTTAAAATAATAGCCTAATGATCCGTAAAAAATGGAATACGGGCTACGAGAAATGTTCACCTTAAACATGAACCTAACAAACACATGGGAAACTAAGTAAAAAAGTATGTCTAAAAATCCTGACATGAATAGTCAGGCACTGTTGGTTTCAGACAAATATCTCAAACTCTAAGTCTGGCTCAGCCTTCAGCATGTACCTGCTGCTTCACCTACACAGTACCTGAAGCTCTCAGCAGAAACAAAGCCCACACTGACTCAGTGATAGATCCTTCAGCATAATGACTTTTTGGCAGCAATGTGCATGTGTTGGCATGTGAATGACTGAGTGACAGCGCATGAAGACGTGAGTGCGACTGCACGTGTAATAGTACGAAAATGAGAGGGTGTAGGTTGGTTGGGGGGCTGACTGTTGGCTGATCTGCCAGCGATCAGTGGGCACAATGGGACGGAGGGAGGGAGGAGTAGACGAACAACTGCCAGCAGGAGGGGAGGCCCAGGCCCGTACAACCCGCTGCAAAATTCCCCCACTCATGAAAGAACAGTCTCGCACGCAGCCAGAGAGCAAATGCCGTGCTCACAAATAGCTCCGGCTCAGGGCTCCTGCGTCAAATGGGCTATCAGCAAGTTCGCAGCTGGGAGGGTTCAGAGGTGTGAAGTCATTTCCAGGAAGGTGCAGTAACTTCGTTGTTAAACGCAGTTCGAAATCTGAATGAGGTATGGGTGAGTAGGACAGGTTCTAGAACAGAACATGCCCCAGCACTTAGGACAAAGAGGTGGAACAAAAGGGTCACAGTATGTCAAACAGAACTGGATAAAACTTACTGCTTTAAAGCAAATGCAAAAACGGTACACTGCATGGCTAAATATAGTAAAAGGCGCGATAAGTCTGAATTCCTTTGTACTTTTGTACAAAGGCATGTCACAGTGTCAGAAACCACATAAGTAAGTCTACAGTGGTACCCCGCATAATGAACGCAATCCGTTTCATTATGCGGGGAGTTCGTTGTGCGAAACACAGTTTCCCGTAGACTTCTATGGGAAATCGTGAAATCTGTTCCAGGTCGCCGTGAAAAAACGAAAAAATTACTAAAAAATGAAGACACAGCACTGTTAATGGGGGGGAAAACTAGTAAAACATTCAACAA
>JBBPCZ010000017.1:15955012-15965606 GCA_037974445.1 Brycinus macrolepidotus | reverse complement strand
GGGGAGAAACAACACAACATGATGCTTTGTCTTCATCTGAGACACATCTGGCCGGATTCAGCCATTTTTTTTAACGTTGTGTAAAACGCATTCGTTCTGCGAGTCTCGCGCGCGTGTCCGTGGCGGCGTTCGTTATGCGGAACGTTCGCTCTGTGAGGCGTTCGTTAAGCGGGGTACCACTGTATTTGAGAGTCCTTAACAACTCAGCGTGATTTGAGGCAAGTACGTGATTACACAGTGTCTATGATGCTAATTGGTGCAGATAAACTCTACTGTTACTATTGCTTGCTAGTTCCATTAGCCTCATAGCTCCAGTACAAAGGGAAAGAGGAAAACTTCAAACATCGAACATGTCTTGGCTGATCAGCTACATTTGGGGTGAGGGGGAAATTTTATTTTTCACTTTAAGCAGGAGAGCCAAGGAAATCAGCACATGCTAGAGATAATGTGCAGAGAGTTTACCAGGCTGGAACAGAAAGAGACATAAAACAGAGAGGGAAAAGAGGAAGAGAGAGTAGCCATGAATGAGGGGTGTACAGCATGAAAATACTCATTTTAAAGATAAACCTAACAGGATGAGTAATAATGACATGGAGAGTCTGCGTGGATAGGCAAGAACACTTGGCAAAGGGGAGGGGTGTGTGGTTACCAGCTGCTGTTGCTCGGCACTGTGGCGCTGACGCAGGATCTCCTCTGTCCTTTGCAGAATGCCAAACTCAGTCTTCAGCTCTGCAATCTCCTGCCGCTTCTTCTTATACGTGATGTTCTTGCCACGCATCTTGGCAACGTACCGCTTAAACTGTGAACAATACATTTAGAGTTAAAAAACCCAATATATTCAACAAATTAAAAATACATACATAATCTAGTTTAGATTTACACAGTGTGTAGAAAAATACAGTCATATGAAAAGGTTTGGTCAAGTGAAAATGTGTTAAAATATCCTCTACAGTGAACAACATAAATACAGCATTTGTTAGACTAATTTTTATTTATTTCCTGAGGTTAACGCTTTGAAAAAAAGATATAAAATGTGCCATAACTTTGCAAAACATGTGATTTAACCAGGGATGTGCAAATTTTTGCATAATTGAAATACAAAGTCTATAATCTTACAGGGATGTCTGTAGAAGGTGCTATGCTATAACAACAATGAGGAAGACAAAGGGAGATAGAAGAACATTCCAGCAGGAATAAACACTGACCTCACACGGTGGCCTTTGGTGGAGAGTCTAATTGAGAGTACACTGAAAAGAGTAAACTACCACTCACTGAGACGAGTGGACTGCTAGAACTGATCACTCACTGCACTATTCTATGCTGCTGTTACGCTCACACAATTTTCACAGTTAATTTACTTGTCTATTCTGCTTCGCAAACTTACATTCTTACACATTTTACTATTTCTTATGCTGTTAGTACTATTTCTTTTGCTTTTTATACTGTTTTTTTTTTTTTACAGCTGGTCTTTAAGCCTAGTTTTGTATTTTTGTGTATTTACTTGCTTTTTATTTAGTGAACTGTACTTGTCCTGCTTCATGTTACTCTGTATTCCAGTGGTTCTCAACCCAGTCCTCAGATGGCCCACAATCCCTATGTGTTGGGAGAATTGAGCAAAAATGTGGTGCGTCTAAGGGGCGTGGTTTGCGAACCACTGATATAAGTGAGAACCGTGCTTTAATTATGATTTGTCTTGGTCATTAGTACTGTTCAGTATTTTACTGGTTCAGTAAATGCTAGTTCTGTCTTTTATGTTGCACCACAGCCCTTTTTTGTTTCATTGCACTGTATATTTGTATAAGAATGGGATGACAAAGTTATCCTAGCCTCTTGACTCTCAGTCCTCACTCCGAGATGTCACCTTGCAAAGGCGAGACAAAAAAAGTGTTCATGATACATAATCGGGCCTTGTGGTCTAGTGTGACATGGTGAACATGGTGAGCATAAGGGGGAAAGCTTCAGGAGAAATCAGACCAATCTGGCAGGGGACTGGGGTGCCTCAGGGACGTCTCCTCAGTCCACAAACAAAAGAAACCTGACCCTGCAGGCATGCGGCCAGGGGCACAAAAAACCCTCTTCGTCTGGCAGCCTGAGCTGAAGTCCATTGCACACAATGTGCCGTATGTCACTCGGGGCATGTGGAGCTTGTGTGTCAGAGTTTACGCTTTGTGTATTTTGGGATGTCAAGGGCAGACAAGGTTGGGGGATTAAGGGCACAATAGTGCGGGGTAGTGTTCTCAATTTCTCTTGTCACAAATGGCCATCAAGTGATGGGGGCTAAATTAGCCACCACTTGCACTGGTAATCATCACAACAAAAGGGAAACAAAAATGCAGAGGGGAAGAGTAGAATTAACGTTTACATCGACTGCATGAAAAGGGGGTAGTGATGCATAAGTGTTACATTTTGAACCTGTACAGAGAAAAGACAACAGAAACACACAGGGATGTTATCTCTGTGGTACCTACAACATGCTATTATGAAAGGTATATTGTGCTCTGGCAGTAGTTAACACAGACAGACAAGTATAGAGTTCTAAGTTGCCTATAGAGTTAAATTGTTAAAAGATACTTTTACAATTTAAAGTAAAATTAAACCCAAAGATAAAACATGGTCCTTATCAACAAAGAACTGCAGCTCGCTTTTTTTAGCTACAGCTTAAGCTGAAACGCTGTGAGAGGCTAATTGAAAAGTCAGTCAAGTAAGAAAGAGCACAGGCCCTTATCTTTTGCAAAACATTACTAGTGAGTGAGCAGGAACACAGGCCAGAGGCTCCGACTGCAGATCAGACGAGTTCGCTCTGGGTTCAGGATATGGACCAGCTGCTCTTTTAAAGGCTTGCTCTATTTACACGTATCTATTAAATTAAATGTGGGTTTTGTTACAACAGCTATGAACCTCTTACGCACCCCTCCTTCCACTTTTACATCAGAGCTGTGCCAGTGTGACCATACATGGGCATACTCCATCCCAGCAGTTTAGATTTAAACATCCTTCTCTCTCTCTCTTGCACACACACATACACACACACACATGCACACACGCACGCGCACACGCACATACACACACCCTCTTCTTCCTTTATGCTCCTCTCATCGCTTGTTCGAGGGTATCTTTTTCTGTTTTATTCTCTCTTAACTGGCGCTGGGTGCTCGCTCTCTCTCTCTCTCTCTCTCTCTCTGCCATTTGACTTATCCATCTTCTCGGATACTTCTGTTCAGGGTGAATGAGCTATGACAGAAGCAAGCGTTATCAAACAGGGCTGATAGAATCACAAGAAGCAGGAGGAGGTGGGGGCTTTTTAGCAAGGATGCCTCTCTATCTCCTATGCCTGCCAACCTGTCTGCACAAGGGTAAGCTGAAATGGAACATCTGCTCATAAACCACATAGGCAGGCAGACAGACAGACCAACCGCAGATAGAACAGGACGGCCGAGACAGGCATTAACACCATTGCGCTCATTAGGATGACCTGCAGCCTCCTCCTTCGAAGACATGCACTACAGTCATGCGTAACTTCAGTGACACAAGGTGGGTTAAAGTCCCAATTAGAAATCCCAGTAATTGGTTGGCAAGGCCTTATTACTACAACAATATAGGCGTTCTTTTCCTCACACACATTTATATCTCACATGCACACAATTCGTTTCTCAGATAGTAGAATAATAAGAGGTTAATTCATACAGAAACTGCCTGCATGAATTAGGAACTTATTATCTTTATTATAGTCCTATACATATCTGTGTGATTATGTTCTGTATGATCTTGTATGATTAGGATTGTCACTATTGATCGTTTAATCTACTGATCACTTTGACAATTAATCACGCAGTCAGTTTTAATAAAGGCCAACCAAAAACTGAACAATATCAAACCATGCAAAGTACTTCACTGGAAAAAGCTACAAACACCATGTGGCAAAAATGCATACCATTGCTGTCAGAACTCCACCTTCTCCAAAAGAGGAAGCTTTTTCCACAGTTACAGCTGACCTTCTTGTACAAGAGACATGGCTGTTCTATTACAGATAACTTGTTACGTGAAAGCTGGATGGCTGTGAATTGTGACTGGGAGCAGAATGGTCATCAACTGTGACTTTTTATATATGTCCAAAGCAGATTTAATAACCAAAAAAAGAAAAAATTACTAGAAATATAACTTTGGCTCCCACAAAACCAAATTTGCCCCAAGTTGCTGTGTGTGCGGCTGTACCTCGTCTGTACGAATGATCTCAACTCCTCCCTGCCCGTGAGCCTGGCTGCTCTTAGCACTCAGCTCCCTCGTTAAGGCAACCAGCTCCTCTCGAGACTCCTGCAGCTCCTCAGCTTTCGCCTCCTTCTTACGTGCTATGATGGAGGCCTAACAAATATCACAGGCATTAAGACCTCCATTCTCTATGTCAAAGACAATGTGTGGTAAAAAAAAAAAAAAAAAACTGTCCAAGAGGACTCATCAAAGGCCTGAGCACCTTCAGGGAGATTCAGTGACTGTCTCAGATATCAGGGCATAAATATGACCATATAAATTACTAGGCCTAATTGAGGAGCTGTATGTAGTAATTTATTACAACAGAAAACAACAGCTTGGCAGATCTAAACATCAAACTAACATTATGCAATGATAATACACATCTGGCCATTGAACATGAAACAAACAGAGAGCATATTAGCAAATCACAGACATCAGTCATTCTTTCAAGTTCAAAGTGTCAACAAACAATTGTGCTCTCTCATTTCTGATGTGCAGGATGGAAGGATATAATATTTTTACCTGATGTGCGCTATTCTTTTCCATTATTTTACAATCTTACTGGACTCTTGAAAAATAGTGCAACTAATATATGGAACATATTTCTATAGCTTTCTTTGAATACCACTGTATGATAAGTCAGACAGACAAAGAACGCTCTTGCCTGCTGCCTGTACAAAGTGAGATTATCATCCATGGGGTCGCTCCTCGTCATCTTCTTCTCCATCACCTGATTCATCTGACTGAGCTGTGCAATCTGATCAACAAGAAGGGAGAAAATGGGAGCATTATGATGTTTAAGGTCCATTCCAAATCCATCAAGGGAAAAAACGAGGAAAGAAAGAGGAACACAGAATTACCGACCTACAGGTGAATATGGGAATAATATCAACATCTTTCATACAACCCTTTTGAAAGAACATGTACTTGTACACATGAAGAAGCCTACTAAAATGAATCTCTGAACCTAAACTGAAATAAAGCAGATGCTATGATTAGATCTACGATTAGATAAGATGCAAGAATATATTCTACTGACCTTGTCCTCTAGCTCAGCTAGCTCTGTGTGACCCATGGCTGGCTCAGAAGCAACCTTCTGCAGGTAGTGGACTTTGCGGCGCATCCTCTCCAGCTCTTTTGGCAGCTTGTCTGACACCATGTAGGAGTTGAACTTGATCTCCTCCTCCAGTCTTTTCACTAGGCCTGTAAGAGAGCAGCCTTATCCACTAAGTTCAAAAAAGCAAACTCCCACATAATAAACTATATGTGCAGTTTACTTAGAAAATAATACCTCTGCTTATTTTACTCAATATATGGTCACTGAGTACTGATTAAAAACTCCTGCATGCATGATGCAATAAGCATTTAATTGTCGCTGAAACTGGTTGAAAGTCTAATTTTGGTCATGTAAAGCATTTAAATAGAAAATCCCCATTCACCCTATGAATTAGGCAAATACTAAAATACTTTCTCATGGGCTTCCAAGTGATGCAACATTATTCACCCTATAGTCAGAGATGCCACAGCAATCACGTGCCTGGGAGAGAGCTGACCTTTTCCGCTCTAGATGAGTAGAATGGTACTCTCTTTTCCCCCCCATCACTCAAATGTAACACAAACTAACACAGGCATCGTTACTGTAACAGAACTGGACAGTTAGCGTTCCCTTAGAGAAGCACTGAGCTGCCCAATGATGTTGCATTACAGGAAGATAGAAAACGTCAGCTCATTTGAAGGGCAGTGTAGATGGCATCTGCGTGACCTTGACCTCCTGCCAGGTTGTGGTGATATTACTAGGACACCAGGACTTTTTCCTTGGCAAACTCACTCTCCGGCTTGGCATCTGCAGCTGCCTGTTGCAAGTCTTTAAGCTGGAGTCGACACCTCTGCAGTCTCTGCTCAGCCTGGAAGAGCTGGAGCACAGAAGAAAACACAGTGCATGTGTATTACACTTCACAGAAGAAGCATGCTGATCTAGAATCAGCTTACTGCCTGCATGTATGACAAACACATATGAAACTATAATAACTGATATGAGCAAAAGTGACATTTAACAAGATCGCATATTGTTTCTATAGGAGTCATCAGGGGTTTTACAAACAGTGTGGTTGATTGAGCAGTTCAGACAGACAAAACTGATAGCAAAGGTACCTGGTTCTTCTGCTCTTGTTTTTGATGAGCAAGAGATTCTTCTCTCTCCTTTTCTACCCGAAGCTGTCTGGCCAAGTCCAGCATGCGTTGATGGCTGGACACAGACTCCACCTGGTGGACAAAAGAATGACACACAATGGCAGAGCTGTGTAAGAAATGCTTCCCCTAAGCACTATTACTTACAACAGAAAATCTGCACAGACAATTTGAGCAAATAAGTAAAATAAATCATTCTTACATTACACAAGATTGCTAATTACTCTGCCACAGAAATCCCAAGAAGAAGAAAAGGGGGTAAACATGCTAAATAAATGTATGTGGATTTTGTGCAGTGAAGTGTGTGAAACACTGAATAAAAGTCATTCTATGAATTCCCTTTGATTGTATTTTAATGTGGCACCATTGGTTCTGTTTTGTCTTTTCCAGGGAAAATAAATGTCATAAATAAATAATGTCAGAAAAAATAAATATTGTGTATCAGGAAAACATCTTGAAACATTTCTGCATATTATTATTTTTGCCATATTTTTCACTTTTTAGTATGCTAGATTACACTAGCACATTGCTCTGTAAATAGTTATTATCTAGCTGATAACAGATTACATAAACCTTTTTTTATATAAGCAGAGACATTTTATGGTAAAACCTAAGCCCAATTAATTAACTAGCCCATAAACAGATAACCTCTCTTTACCCGCTTTCTCAGACGTTCCACTCGTTTGATCAGCTGATCCTTCTCTTCTTCCATTGCTGCAATATCCTGCAGTAACAAATCATTCAATTGCATTGCCAAGGCTGGAAAGCCACCCAAATACGCAATCTAAACTGACATAATCTGTCACAGCACAAACAAAAAATGGAAAAAGTTAAACAGAGTGAATCACCAACTTACCCGTCGAATCTCTGCAGTAGAAAATCCAGAGTTCCTCAGTTGTTCACACTCTTTGTGGTAACTCTTGAATCCTTCTACTAACTCTTCATACTATGTTTAGAGTAAAAACAAAATCACACAAAGAAAACAGTAAAATAAGAGCAAAGAATAAAACCCAGTTTGTGGATCTCCCCGCTCAAACCTGATTTTACTCAACTGTTAATTGGCAGGTTTTAGTGGGCGTGCTTCAGAAGGGAAACTACGAAACTGTACTATACTGTTGTGCACTCCTGAAAAAAAGGAATGGTTCAATTAAAAATTGAATTCTGCTTCTTTAGTTTAGAACTGGTGCTTTTGTTGCTAACAAAAAAGGCAATAGCTATCCAAATCATTTGACTTACTGTGAGCAATAAAACCAAACAAATCTGCATCCTGAAGCTGAACGCTATGGACAGTCTTTCCAGACAACAAGGGTCTGTTTTCACAAACCACCTCAGAAGCAGGAGTGCTGACCTAAAATCCATTTTGTGAAATTACTGTCATAAATATAGAGGAATCTGAACCAAGATCAGTCTTCTCCAGTTTTGTTTGTTTTAATAGCTCACAGTAAGTCATACCACATAGACAATGCTGTGCCCCCCTAATAAAGACCTGGGTGTGCCTTGAGCAGGTTGAGAGAAGTCTGAATACATATACTCTGCCATGTCATGTACTTTCACCAAAAGATTCAACACACTGAAAAAAATGTATGCAGTCTTCTTCGAATCAAATGTGTAAATCAATTACACATGAATAAAATTACTTCAACACAATTTTACTTTCACTCACTTTTGAAATTTTTCAAATAATGTATTCAAATATTGTCAAACAATCAATTCAAATATGTGGCTATAATGTAGATTTTGTATCAAGTAAAGTCAATGCATCATTTTTTCAGGGAAGAATCAGGCCACACTAAAAAGAAATAATGTCTTTTAAACCCATTTCTTGAAGACCAGCAGACATTTCCTGTGTTTTATATTCCAACCTAACAGGGGCTTCAAGTTTTGAGCTATAAGTTCACTGAGATCATGTTAAATAGTTACATCAAAAGCAAGCACAGTGTTTCATGCTTTTTATAAATGTCAGATATCTGACTCTATGAGACCAAAAGAAGTCAGACCTGGTGGTAGGTCTCAGCAATGACATCATCAGCCAAGAACTCGCCAGGCACGTCCAGCTTGACCAGGAAGCGAGCCAGATAGGCCCTTTTCTTCAGCTCAGGCACCCTCTGCAGAAGCCAGTGCAGGATAGGATGGATCACTGGCTTACTGCCCATAATCAGGCCCTGCCGAAAACTGCTTCTGGAAAGACAGACAAAGTAGTATCTGAGCAAGAAATATACTCTGGGCAGTAGAAAAAAGATTCATTCAGTTCCAAACCACATTTTTAGTTTACTAGTTGGTAAAGTTTAGTCAAAGTTTAGCAAAAAACATAAAGCTGATTAAAGATCTGTTTTAATACTTGATGTTTATTCACATACTTACGGATCGGAAAGGCCTCCGGGAGGCTTATATTTCAGCAAACCCAATAATGAAAACACTCTTTTGGCTGTTTGCTCAGGCATTTCTTCTCGTATATCGATTGCTTGCTGAAATATAAGAAACAGATTAAGTAGAACAGATACATGTTCAGAGATTCAAAACATGTATATATATATATGTACATACACAGACACACACATACTTCACTGAGAGATAACATATTTTCTCATTTTCTCATGCACTTATCTACGAATAGTATAGATACAGAAGAGAAACGTCACACTAAGGAAAAGCTGAAAATAGAATTTAACTAATGATACTCTAAGAACACAGGCTTGTGTCTCTCTATACGTCAAGATATTTGCTTTCTGACTTTGAAATAAAAAATAATTAAGATCCAAGTTATATTTAAACCCTTCAGATCATAGAACCTATTTTAAAAACTAGGAAACAAACTTGTTTAAATACTAGTGACAATTTCATATTTGTTGATGGTCGTTGGACCATCCTGCAAATCGAGATAGATCATCATCTTTTTTAAACTGAGCTAGAGCTCCGCAATATAATTCAGTGCAATTTTGCAGTGAAATCTCTGACCTTGGAGTCGATTTCTCCCAGCACATCGTTGAGAGTCTGCAGGAGCTGCATGGGCTCCAGTGAGTCGAACGTAATCAGATTAAAGTTTTTCTTGAAAGGGTCTCGGTTCAGCTGCTCCACGATAAACTTGAGTTGTTCACTCATCTTGACCAAAAAATACGTTTTCAAACCAAACCAAATTAAGCTAAGCCGTTAGCTTGTTAGCTAAACAAACCGAACCGTTACGGTCGCTAGGCAACCGCGCTCCTCGGGCTAGCTAACGAGCTAACGGCTCGTATAATTACAAGCGAACTTTACAGTTATAGAAATGTTGGTGCTGATTCTCTTTTTTTAAAAAAAAAATAAAATTTAATACATATATAATATTAATATATAAATAAAATACGTAGTTGCTAAAATGCCTAGAAACAGAAAAGCTGGTCTGTTACTAACAGGACGTACTCTCAAACCTCATACTACTTCGTTTTTTCAAAATAAAAGCCTGTCTTTTCTTCTGTAAATGTTCTACTTTCGTACAAAATACGAAATGTGTGGAGAATATGCCGTTTTTTAATTTTAGATTTAAGAATTTAACTCTTAGGGTCAGCTCCAATGGGTCTGGATGATATTATCCAACAAAGTGTAATTATATCTAAAAATATTTCATTTCACTGGAACATATATGATTTTTAGCATATCTAAACAGAAAAAATCAATTCAGTCAGAATCTACTGCCTGAATAAGCACTGATTTTTTGCAGGATTAGTTTTTTTTTTTTGCTGTTTTGCAGGACAGCTACTTATTTTAATATCAAGTGTGTGGAGAGATATTTTCCAAGTGTAATTGTGCCTAAAAATATTTCATTTCACTCGAAGAGATCATTTTTAGCATGTCTAAACAGAAAGAAATCAGTTCGACAAGAATCTTTTGCCTGAATAAGCAGTTTTTTTTGCAGGATTAGTTTTTTTTTTTTTTGCTGGTTTGAAGTGTGTGGAGAGATATTACCCAATAAAATGTAATTATGCCTAAGATATTTCATTTCACTGGAACGGGTAATTTTTAGCATATCTAAACAGAAAAAAAAACAGAATCTATTGCCTGAATAAGCACAGTTATTTTGCAGGATTAGTTTTTTGCTGTTTGGCAGGACGGGATCTCCGTGGAGCGGACGGTGTGCTGTCACCCAGCGGCTGCATGCTCCGAGTGGAGGGAGAGAGAGAGAGAG
>JBBPCZ010000017.1:15901203-15944462 GCA_037974445.1 Brycinus macrolepidotus | reverse complement strand
CTGGAATAGAAAAGGTTCTTTCCCAAACTGTGTCCACAAAGTTGGAAGCATGGCGTTGTCCAAAATGTCTTGGTATGTTGAAGCATTAAGATTGCTTTACTGAAAGTAAGGGGCCTAGCCCAAACCCTGAAAAACAGGTATGTCCCAATGTGTTTGTCCATGTAATGTACTTCTTTTGTATATTTGTTTATCTATATTCATATTTATATTGTTTATGTAAATCTATATTTTTATTGTTTATAAGTGCTTTATACAAGTGGAAAGTTTTGATATGTAAGAATTTAGTATGTTCTACAAAATGTTGGAGAATCTCAATTCTAAGCAAAAAAATTGTTAGTCATGGTACAATGCATTACATTACAATACAATTTGATACAGTATGATATATATGTAGTATTGCTACGCCTGTACCAAGTTGACCATGCAAAGTTGAATGATGTTGGGTTCCAAAAAAGTGTTGAGGCTTGGAGTTTGAAAACTTTGGCAAAACCAGCAATAATAAAAATCTGCATGAACTCCTCATTCTGCACCAATAGTGGATCTTGCTAGGGGGTAAACCTGCTTTTGTTTTGTTGGCGGTGTTGGTTGATGAAATCTGCGCTGGTCTCTTGCAGAGCAAACGCAGGTTCGAACGAGACTGCAAGGAGGCAGACCGAGCCCAGCATTATTTTGACAAGATGGACGCAGACATTAATGTGACCAAGGCAGATGTCGAGAAGGTATGCCCAAAAGAAGCTTGCAGTCTTTCTTTTTTTTTTTTGTTTGCTCTAATGACGCAGGATTCTCATCTCATCCCAGCTCTGGGTTTCATTATGCTGAGATAAGGTGTCTCCTGCAGTGAGTTTGGGATGGATGCGTGTCAGTGACATGCTTGGCATTCATTCAGATCCTTCCACTGCATCCTAAAGAGTCTTGCTCCTCTTCCTACTAACCATAGCTTTTCCTCTGGAGATGTGCCATACTTTCCCTGCAGGGAAATTGGACAGTTGTTGGAACCTAACGAGCTGTGGACAGTTTTACAGCCCATGTCATGAGTCCTTTTGATTCATAAGACTGAGCTGATTCACACTGGCAGGAAAGACACCGCCGCCTCCCCTGAATGGCCTGTTCATTTCATTGGCTTTTATAGTACTTAGAATTAACAGGGTGACTCTAATGGTAATGATACAAGATGAGCTGTGAGATACTTTGGGTGCTGGATGGTGCATAATGCATATCCACTTAAATTTAAGTTCTTGCTTTTAGACACTTTTGTTATTTAAAGGTACATTATGGGTACCCTTCAGTAAAATCTGAAAACGACCCAGAAGAGTGACTTTTATTTTGTAAGGGTAATTTTATGACTCTTAGTCTATTAATTGGGGTTATTATTTTTAGCCCAATTAAAATTGTAATTTGATGCAGTTTACACCCATATATTATACATACATATTTTATTCTACGCATATATTTTGCTAAGCAGTCTTTTGACACTAATCGACTCTGTTTTTGTTTTTCTAACATGTCTCAAAGCGGTGTTCACTCAAGGTAGGTTTACAACCACGGGTTGTCTCTGTCTGTGGGGAACTGTTAATCTGTTTAGTGTACGCCCATAGACATCAACATCAACGTATAATGTCTGTTGCAAAATTAAGTTTCTTTTTTTCGTTGTCCAAATCTCTGCCCCTGTTGCTCTTTCACCTCCCTCTGGCCACCAAGTGCAGCCATACAAACACCAACAGTAAAACCTAATGTACTTATTAAAGCTGCTGTTTGGTACATCCATCGATATTGACCCTCCTTTTTTAGGAGTTAGGAATTATAATCTGCTCAAGAGTTTGCCAAGAGTTACTTCAGGTTCTAAGAACAAACGGCCAATTCCTGTCCATTTTCTGTGCCGTGTGTCTTGGTGTTTGTGTTCTGTTAATGTGCATGCTGAATGAATCTGTGTTGAAACCTGAGTGATTCTTTTTTGACTTCTTTACAGTTTTGACTTTGTCCCATTTGTGTATTTGTGTGTGTGTGACCACAGGAGCACTGTATCTTTTCCTTTGCAGTTTCTTTTCCTGTTCTCAGTCTTCTGTACTTATTCTGCTGCTATGATTTGCTCTGATGTTAAAGGGGAGTTTCCCTCGTTTTTCAAAAATGTTCCATAATTCCATCACTGAGACATAAACAAAGTCATTCAGAGTGGTTCAGTGTAGAGAAACTTACCAGCATTGATTTCCTTCACAGTGGTGGTGATAGAAACCAAGGTTTGCAATGTCTACAATACAACTATAGCCATTTACCTAATATCCAAAACAACCAGTGACTCTGCACAAACCTACTGGCTTTTATATGTAATTTGATCAATGGAATAAAAGTGCTAAATCTAAAAAATGTACTATTTAACACCCTGTATGTGCCTGTCCACCTTAAATTGATTAAAAAATACACACTTTAGTCCAAAAACAAATGTCAAAACTACCATAAAACAAAGTCTCCGGGATCAGGTGAAGTATTTGTAAGTATTTTATGTAATAGCTTTCAGTGAGAGAGCTTTACAGGCATTAAGCACTTCAGACAGCAGGTTCCTATCACCACCACTGTGAGTGATTCTGACTCAGTAAGTTTCTCTAGTGCATTTCACACCAAGCCACTGTGACTGGCTCTGTTTACATCTTAATTATTGCACTATTGTGTCTGTGGAATTCTCCTTTAAATGCTACTTTTTTAAGTGTTGGAGGTATTAGAGAGAGGGGGCTGTATTACTCAGTCTAGATTTCTGTCTGCCCCGGTCAGACCATGGGCAGAAAACGATCAGTGTTTCACAAAGCAGGCTTCTCAGCTGGATTGCTCAAGCCAAATGTCAAGACTGCCCATATGAATGCTTTCTAATTAATCTGCGTTCAGATAGTCTTGACGTTTGACTAAGTGTATTGCTTAAGTAATCTGGCACACCAGAAAATCCTGCTTGGTGAAATATGCCCGTTGTGGTGAATAGGCTGCATGAAATAACGAGAGACTTTGTGGTTATTTATTTGTTTGTTTGTTTGTTTGTTTGTTTGTTTGTTTTTTGTTTGAAGTGTTTTCCCAGTTTCCCCACTTGTGTACAGATTTTTGCAGGATGGAGCAGTGCAGAGTGGAGTGTGTTTAGAAGCAGCTGCACTGGAGCACTCTGCTCTCTAGTAGATTGGCACCTTTCCATAACACAGCATCTGGTTGCCACTGTTTTTTATAATCCCATGTTGTTTTTTTCTCCCACGCTACAACTAAACTATTACACACTGTTAAAGCACTGTTGGACACCAGTGTATTTGTTTGTTTGGTTTTTTTGTTTAGTTGCTTGTTTGTTTGTACTCCACAGCGAGCAAGGGATACTTAAAGAACTCAACTTTTTGGACATACCACCTTAACTGCATCGCTCTCTCTCTCTTTTCCTCTCTCTCTCCCTCTGCCTCTTCCTCAGGCTAAGCAGCAAGCTCAGATGAGGCATCAGATAGCTGATGACAGTAAGAACGAGTATCTCTCCTACCTGCAGAAGTTTAATAAAGACCAGCACGAGCATTACTACACACTTATCCCTCACATCTTTCAGGTGAGACATGGCTGACACACACACACACACACACACTCACTCACTCTCTCATTCTCACATTCTCTCATCCTAACACCTTTAGCTGAAATGCACATGAGGTTAAATCAAAATACGCATAAGCATATTTTCATGCTAGATCTTTTATATCTTTTATAGCTTCTGCCACAACACTGACTGATCCACGGCAAACAGTATAAATACAGATAAAAACAACCTTGGCGAAAAACTACTGATTCAGAACATCTAGGCAATAATTACTTGTATTATCAATACAGATCTACACATGTTGGGTCGAGAGAAATACGTGAGAGTTCATGGATATTTTCTGGTTGTACATATTAGAAATCTCCAAATGGATATGTGTCGGTGTGTTACAGCGTATCCAGGAGATGGAGGAGAGACGGATTGAGAGAATAGGGGAGAGTATGAGGTGCTATTCAGAGGTGGAGCGTAAGGTGCTTCCCATCGTTAGCAAGTGTCTGGATGGAATGACCAAGGCAGCGGAGTCTATTGAGCCCAAAATGGTAAGTTGACTTTTCTTGCTGCAGGAGTACTAAGGATGGGCTGCAGCTTATGGTATCGTTCTATACCGAACTAATGAAGTCAATCTGCCGCAGTGGTGCTTGTTCCAGCAAACTTATTCAGATTAGCTTCTCCCTCTTTTACATGGAAACCTAAGATGCTGTAAGCATTTCAAAGTTAAATACCTTTACTTGCAGACCTGCTATGAATTGCTGGCATAAATTATGCACTATAATGTATCATAAACTATGCACCTTCATTACTTTTAAAACTATTTAAAAATAGAATGCCCGTAGAATAAAATAACGTAAAATGATGGACATCCTTCATGTTCTCAAATGAATGCTTTGGTAGAAATGTTCTTTTTTTTGTATATTAAAACAGCAATAATGAAGTAATCCGTATTTATCTGACAGATTAATAATTTATCCTTGCAAAATGCTGACTCTTACTTAGATTGCCTGTGGCCTACTTTCATGCTAACGAGCACTGATCGTTGCTGGATGTAGTTGAGCAGGTTACCATGAATAATTTACAGCTGTGGGCCAATCCGCGGCAGCCAGTGAGCTGGTGCGTGTTGTTGTTGATCTGGATGGCTAAATCCTGTGGTTAGTGCTCACGTGGCCCCCTGTGATCAGGCCAAATGTCACAGATGGGGCGAGGCCACACCGGTCTGATTTCCACGGAAACACTAATTGACTCGTGCAGCTTGCTTTTGCTGCAGATTTGAAGTGGCTTACTGACCGCCATTGGATTTAAGCCTCTGTGTGGATTCATGGACTGCATGCTTGGGGGTTTAGCTGTAGCAGAACTCCAGCCTATCGGATCGAGATGATCATACCAAAGTACACCCAAAATTTCTCAATGTCCGTGCTGCAGATATTGTTTACATGAATACATGTATGTCTCAGATTCAAGCTGGAATGGAGAATATAGGAATTGGAGCAGGGTGATTTTTGCCAGCCACATATCTCATATTTGGTCTGTTTTGTCCAGTACAGATAAAAATTCATATACTTTTTTGTCAAAATGACAAAATTACTATGGGAATATGAATTGTCCAAATAATTCAAGTTGTAAAATTAATTATTTTTTTGTGTGAATACAATTGGTAGCGCTTTACTACAAAGCAATGTTTATGTCAGTGTTCATGACAGCTGACATAAACCTATATAAGCATTTATAAAGGGATATTCCTACAAGCATTAATAGTCGTAATAAAGTCGTAATAAACTAAAATAGCCTTTATGTCAGTTTTATAAAGAGATCAAGCTTATTAAGATGTCATGTGGCATTAAGAATAGTACCTAACCACTAGGCCACCCAGCTGCCCCACTCAGCCCCCTGCTTCACTTGGTGAATGGGGCAGCTGGGTGGCCAAGTGGTTAGGGAGTTGCCCCTGCAATCAGAAGGTTGTGGGTTCGAATCCCAACACTGCTAGTGTCACCACTGAGGTACCCTTGAGCAAGGTACCGTCCCTGAGTGCCCCTTGTTGGTGGCAGCCCCCTGCTTCACTTGGTGAATGGGTTAAATGCAGAGAAAGAATTTCACGTTGTTCACACTGTGTGCTGTGGTGTGTTCACACGTGACTATAAGGGGCCACTTTACTTTTTCAAAAAAGTGCTACTGAACAAATATCTTAAGAAAGAGGCCACACTGAATACTGGGCTTAAAGTTATTATTGAACAAAAATACTTTTGTACATTATGGGACAACCATTACTTTTAATAGTATCCTTCATACCTGACCGTAAGAATTCCACACCATAAATGGAGCCTAAGAGAACATATTAGTCACACCCACTTTAACTGTATGACAGCAATACAGGCTGACAAGATGAATATGAACACAAAACCATTGTGATGTAAATATGAAAATAAAACATGTATCACAGTCCACAGGGCTATAGATTGTTTGAGTTTAAGAAACATGACCTCTGAGAGCTGACAGTCATATTTCCCAATTCAGACTTAATAACTGGCAATCAAAGCTATTAAGGAAATCTTTTGGTGTATAAAATAAAAATATAAATCTAAATTTATTTCAGATGATATTTTTGGTTCTAAATTCTTAGCCCCTTAAAATCAGTATCTGTATTGGCCACAAAGTTTCCATGTTAGTCAGGCCCTGTTTGTAAAACTGATATACATGGTAAACCACTCATCCCTTTGGCTAAGAAGATGTGGCGATTTGTTTATGCATCCAGAAAATAAGAGTGTGTCTCAGGGCGCAGCTAGAGCTAAATGGAATGTTTACCCTGAATTAGACCATTCCCTTGAGCAAATGGAATGAATTTAAACCCATGTAGGCTGTTGACTTAGCTCTAATCTCTCTATCTCCTTTAAAAATGCTACAGCCCAGTAGTGTCATGCAAGTGCTGAGAAGAAAAAAAAAAAATTCTGTCCATTCCTTTTTTTTGCACCCCAGGACACCAAGCAGGTGGTAGAGACCTTCAAGTCGGGTTTTGAGCCCCCAGGAGACGTGGAGTTTGAAGATTACAGCGTCTCCATGAAGAGAGCAGTGTCGGAGTCCAGCTTTCTGAATGCCCGGGGGGAGAGCCGGCGCAGGAGCCGGAGCAAACTGTGGCCTTTAATTAAGAGGAATAAGGTACAGAACTGCTGGTGGACTCCCCTCTGCTGAGTGGGTTCTACTGAGGTGCAGAGTAAAACAATGGCTGAGTGAAACTGAACAGTTGCTTTGGATAAAGATTTCAGGTGGAAGGCTGGCATTACGACCACAAATTAAGCCGAGTTCTAGACAAGAACCGAGTGAAAAGTATCCACTGACACCCACTACACCCACCATCTGTGTTTAGAACAACAGCCCATAAGATCCCTTATTTGCTTTCTACAACAGGAATATCTGAAAAAAAAAAAGGAACCTGTCCATGCTGGTGCTAGGTTCGACAAGCTTTACAGAACATTGGCAAACATCCCGTTCAACCTAATCATAAATAAACTGTCATAACTCATAACTTAATTATTAATAAGCTGTTATAATTCATAAATGAAGAGTGCAACAGTTTGCCTGATAGTGAGGCCACATTCATCCATACTGTTAAACCTCAGATTTTGCTGGTTAATGATCTTTGTTTTCAGCATTTTAATTGTCAGAGTGAGTTATTTAGGTTTTATTTATGTATTATTTTATATGCTTTGCGAAAGGCAGCATTGTGAGGGTAGATGTTAGCATAGTTTCCGGCCTGTCTAGTTTCACAACATAGTGAAGGTCAGTTGTTGGCTCCACAAAAACATGACCTTGCAGCAAAACAAGTCTATTTAAGCAGTTTCCTCTGGGATCAATAGTTTTCTGAGTCTGATTCTGGTTTAAAAGGCCTATAAAATATTCAAAAACTCCTTATTCTAAACCATTGAGCTCAAAATTTTTTCTAAACATTTTTTTAATAAGTGTAAAACTGGTGACCTGCCAGACCTTTATTAAAGAAATCCGTTCAGTTCTTCTTGTACCTCTGAAGCTATAAAGACAGGGTGGATGCAACCCAACCAGCCCTCTATGAGGGACAGATAGTGAGTTTACTTAAATTCACTCCATCCTTTTTTTTTTTAAATTGAGCCACCCCGGTGAGAAGTTGGTGATTGGCGGTTGCAGAAAAATGTCTCCGTCTGGTGGAAGAACAGTGTAAACACAGTACATCCCTACCAAGCTGCAACAAAACAACATGCTTATTCAAGCACACAGATCCCCTGTCAGGCTGGAGTGAAATTGTTATGCGACAAACCAATGAAAGCCAGCACTTTTGACCTGCTGCTCATCATCAAAAGAGAGCACTGCAGCACAGAATGATGCTTCCTTTGCACACCAGGTGACCTCAGTGAGTGTAGAAGGGATATTCAAAGGGGATGATTAGATTACATAAGTTGCTCCCACCATTAGTGAATATTTATTGACTTTCATAGTGACTTTCAACAAAAACCAGAAAAAGGTGGAACTACAGTTTAACTTCTAGTTCTGAGGATCACCATCATATTCATATTGTTTTTTCTAAAGAGATCTTAACAGTCACTGTTTATTGTATGAACTTAGTACATGGGCTACACCCAAGCACGGAGGTTAGCTGTTATATATTCCTGATTATGGCCTCAAGAAAAAAGTTTTGAGTGCTTACCTCTTGCTATCATCTTACTGTTCCTGTACTTGGGAGTTTCTCTCTTCTTACCTCTTTGTCTTTCTGTCTTTCTCCATTCCTCCATTTCTAAATGTGGCTCCATCACACCCTCACCTGTAGCTTATGTCTTTGTTAGCATCACCTCGCCAGCCCCCTCCCCCTCCCCCCACATCCCCCTCTCCGGAAGGCCTGGCCAATGGTCCCCAGTCGCCCCAGCAGCCTAAGGAACCGCTCAGCCAGCGCCTCAACGACTTTATGAGCTCCAAACACAAAATGCAGTGCCTGCGGAGCCTCAAGCGCGGGGTAAGTGGCCGAGTAAGTAGAACAGGGGTTCATGAGAAACGCAGCACTGTTCAGGAGGATAGTACTACTACTACTGTCACTACTAACTGCTACTAATAAGGACAGTGAGAGTCTATATAACACTATTCATACACAGAATGCAGCTCAAAGTACTTAGTAAGATTAAAACAGCATTCAAATAATCTACAGACCATATATAAATCACATGCACAGAGAATGCAAAGAACACCCCAAGGTGCCAGTTTGTTAGTTATGCTTTTATGCTTTTTATACTTTTACTTCCAATCTTTGTCCTTTTTCTCCTGTAAAGCTACTATGAAGGTGCACTTTGTACTTGCAGTACATACAGTAGGTATATCAGGCGCAAGTATGAGGTCAAAGCTAAACCAGCAACTCAGTGTAGATCATAAAGGGAAAGATAAGAAATAAGATAAGAAGGTGCATTAAGAGTTTAGACACTGAGCCTCTAGAATTTGGTATCATCAGGTCTGCTCATCCAAATCATGACATTAGCCAGTATGATTTGCCTTTTTCCTCCATGCTTGGCTCTCAGATCCATCCCTGTCCATGTTCACATAAATCCATCTTTGCTGCTGATCTGACCCAAATGTGCTGAATTGATTTGAGATTTCCTCTCTTCTGTTTCTGTTGTCATGCACAGCTCTCCCTGAAGCTGGTAAGTGTATGTGTCTGCTCTCACCTGTCCTGCCATTCTCCAGCCTGTTTTTTGTGGGGTTTTTCTGTACTGCTTTGCTAGTCATTTTTTAACATAAACTGACACTACTAGTGACTTTAACTGCCTCATACGGATGTTATTACAATTGCAGTTGTTTGTTTGTTTATGACATCTCCATCACATTTGTGTATTTTATCAGGGAAGGTTTAGGAAAAGCACTTTTAAATTAGTCAGTGTCTTCTGCATAATGATCACAATCAGTGTGTTTTGACTTCTGCTTTTTGGAATGTATAAGTCTATGTCCAAACATATGATATTATGTTGTTAAACTTATATTAAGATAAACCATATACACCTTATTAGCTGTTTACTCTGTGTGTACATATGTGTGTCTCAGGGAACAGGCCAGGAGGACTATAGTCACTTACCACCTGAACAGAGGAGAAAGAAACTGCAGGCGAAGTTTAATGACATCAGCAAAGACATCCAGAAAGAGATGGATCAGAGGTGCTTGAATGGACTGACACACACTTGTTTCCACCAGGGTTGTAATGAGAGACAGCATGATACCACTGTTTCTTTTCAGACATTGATAATCATACCAGAAGTTTGAGTTTCCACTCATACTATTACCAATCTGTTCTTTTTTTTTTTTCTTTTGATGGTCAAATTGTCTAATAGACCAATAGTCTTATTTTGCACTCCTTTGCATTCTTCATGATAATTTTAAGGAAGAAAGGAGGGAAGGTAGTTGTAGTATAAAACTTCTACAGGCCAAAGGAATAAAATGCTATATTTGTCACAGAATCAAATAAGATAATTCTTTTTGTCCTCTCATATCTGATGCAGCATTTTCCTGGTATCGGTTCCAGGGCCTTGCATGTAAGTGGTATAAGCGGCTTCAAGTATATACATTTAAAATTTGATTCAATATAATTTCTACCGAGTCCAGTGAGTCTACATATAGTATTTTTCTTTTTTTTTTTTTATCAAAATGAATGAATGAGGAATCCTTTTTTGCATACAAATTATTGTAGGAGTAGGTGGAAGGCCCCAAGCAGGATGTTATTCCAAGTCCACAAACATTCAGAAACTGTCCTGATTGGATCAGTGCCAACTTTACTTACAATTGCCATGCAAATCTTGTTGTTTTAGGTCTGGTCCTTTATAATGTTTTTTTTCATTGTCCACAGGGATGCCCTGACTAAAATGAAAGAAGTGTACATTAAGAACCCTCACATGGGTGACCCCAACAGTGTGGACCCACGCTTAGAGGAGGTGCAGCAAAGCATAGAGAAACTTCAGCTCGAGGCACATAAATATGAGGTGAAGAAAAGGAACAGCTCGGTGGAAAATCTAATTCACACAGTTCTACCCCAAAAGTAGTTGATCAGCCAAGACATCTCTGTTGTCTGAATGTTTTGGGGGTTTTTTTCCATACTGTAGCTACAAGCCTAATGCAGCTTACAAGTAATGGAATATGTGGCATATACCCCACCAATTAGCATTGTCCAAACAGGCTTCAAGTGATTTAGCTGTGTGAAACCCTTTTGTCCGTTTTGATGGATAACAGTATCGGAAACTACATAAGTAATGGCGTGCGATTAGCAAGAGTGTTTGATTTGGGCATGCAGTTTGCAGGATACTAATTGGTCCATTAGGATACTAAAAGCCAAAAGTACAGAAATATTGGGACACACCTGTTTTTGGGGGTTTGAGCTAGGCCCCTTACTTCCAGTGAAGGGCTTAATCTTAATGCTTCAGCATACCAAGACATTTTGAACAACGCCATGCTTCCAAAGTTGTGGATACAGTTTGGGGAAGAGCCTTTTCTATTCCAGCATGACTGTGCCCCAGTGCACAAAGCAAGCTCCATAAAAACATGGTTGGATGAGTTTGGTGTGGAAGAACTTGACTGGCCCACACAGAGCCCTGACCTCAACCCCATCCAACACCTTTGGGATGAACTGGAATGGAGATTGCGAGCCAGGCCTGCTCGTCCAACATCAGTGCCTGAGCTCAGAAATGCTCTCCAGAATGAATGGGCACAAATTCCCACAGAAACTCCAAAATCTTGTGGGAAGCCTTCCAAGAATAGTGGAAGCTGTTATAGCTGCAAAGGGGGGACCAACTCCATATTAAAGTCTGTGTATTTGAGTGCAATGTCATTAAAGTCCCTGTTGGTGTAATGGTCAGGCATCCCAATACTTTTGTCCAAATAGTGAATGTTTGTCCCATTAATCTTGTAGTGCATAGTGCAAAACTCAAGTAGCAAATTTCGAAAACTTTGCATGTCTTGGCTGATGAATTACATTTAGTGTAAGCATAAATACATTTTGCCAAAATATTGCTTTAAGTACAATCAGTGGTAGTGGTTAGTGAAATGATGTCAGACTTGACTGAGACTCTCTCTCTTCCAGGGCTGGCTGACGGACGTGGAGAGAAAGCTGCTAGAGAAGGGCAGCACTCAGCGGAGACAGAGTGCCCACTTTGACTCGCAAGGCAACACACCCAACAGCTGCGCCCAGAACAGAGAGAGGTACTCCAAAATCAGACACTGACAGTCCACCTCCCAGTGGTCACCTGCAGCTTCTCTGTATTCATTTGGACTGTTGTATGTACTATATGTCTTCTGCACGCAGTCCGGATGGCAGCTACACGGAGGACCCCAGCACAGAGACGGTGCAGTTCAAGTCCCGCAGTACTGAGTTTGACGATGAGTTTGATGATGAAGATCCTTTGCCCACCATAGGAACATGCAAGGCACTCTACCCCTTTGAAGGTAGCGGCAATAACATAGATTCTGGAAAAGGCATCTAATCATCTTTACTGATTTAGTAGTTAAAGACTGGTCTTCTAGGTAATTCATCAGGAAAAATGCTAACGCGGCTGACAGTAAATTAGAACTGAATGGGAGGCAGTTGCCATGACCTTCTTTTAAACATGTTGCCAAGAGCTTCCATTAAAGTAAGAGTGCAGTGAAAACTTAAATTTGCACAATTTTCCCCTTGCCATAGTTTATCACCCAAGACATGTTTGGTGTCCGAAGTTATCTTCTTTAGTTTTACACTGGAGCTATGAAGCCAAGGTCCGGAAAAATGGAAGAAAAAAACTTAATTATAACTGCCATTACAGCAACATACTTTGTCCATTTAAGAGATAACAGTCAAAACATTGCATATGTTTTTAAATATCACACAAAGCTGCCATTTTTTGGCTGCTTTCCAGAAGTATTTGAATGCTCCCAGTAGTTTAGCTCAGCTTATTCTTCTTCTTTCCTCATTCTTCAGGCCAGAACGAGGGCACCATCCCAATGGCGGAGGGCGAGATGCTGTACGTAATCGAGGAAGACAAGGGCGACGGCTGGACGCGCGTGCGCAGGAACGAGGATGAGGAGGGATACGTGCCCACATCCTACATCAAGCTGTGCTTCGACGCAAACTCCAAAGGTGCCATGACATACATTTAACCTACAGAGCTAAAACAGCATAGCTAGAGTGAACAGCTTCTCCTAATCGTCTACGTCCTCAGGCCATTTCTGACTGGTCATGGGGCGGGACATGAATGAAAGAGGCAGGAATTGTTCACTCTAGGCTGTTTATGATTTATCTCTGCATAAGAGAGAATGGATGAAAGGACATTGTGTTACATATGTATACACAAGCTGTTCAAAAACACCACCTCCATCCTATGGGAAAGGAAGTGGACAGAACTTGATGTTTTTACATGTGCAAGATATTATGTAGCATATCGGACTATTTCTGTCTGTATTTATAGGCTTTGTTATTTTGCATCTTTCTCCCTCAGTATCAATAAGAGGAAAAATGAAAGAGTTTTCTGTCCGTAAGGATGAGACAGGCAATAGAGCCGCCATTGCGGTATCCTTTAAGTCACTGGTAGAAAAGGCTGCTTAATCTTCATGTCATATCATAGCTTTGGGTATTGTGGTTGTTTTGTATGGCCCTTGTGTTTTTGTCCATGGCTGGGCCAAAAGTAATAAGTGACTCTTGGTTTAAAGAGTATAATGCTCCAAAAAAAACACAAAATTTGACAGTAAAGGCATCTTTGCACCCTATTTAAAGCTGATGAGACTCATGAAAATGTTTTTTTTTTTGGTTCACATTTTAATCACAGTTAAACTGTGCAACTATACCTAAGTGTTTAAATTCTAAATTGGTCTGACTGTAAATACTCGACAAGAGAGCACGGAAGAAGGACGGAATAGCGTAAAGTTTACTCAGGTACTCGTTTTCTTATATTTCTTTAAATGAATATAAGTTTAATAGAATAAGTTTTCTTTGCCCCAGAAATTCCATTCATGCTAAAAGTGTAGTCAGGAATAGCTACAGTAATTCTTGCATGTGCGTAACAGATTCAGATTTAACTAGCTTTGCAATCACTGCTGTCTGGAATCCCTCTCCCCCTGACCTCCTACTGACAGCAGCAGAAAACCAAGCTTAAGTAGTTAGAAAGCTTCAGATGTCTTCCAAGTGGCATGTGCTTAAAAGATTGTGTGCTGCTTTTTCCACGTGGCGAGGGCGTAAGCGACGCTAAAAAACAGTCTGCATGCGGTTCTTAGTTCGACTGGCATGGTGAACAAACTAGGTTTATAAAAAAAAAAACACTGTTGGATACAGATTTCCATGGCGATTTAGGACAGAGAATAAAGCACATCTTTGTGATTTATGATAATAGTAGTGATGTGATCGCAGCTGTTTCTGCTTGCCTTTAACGCATACAGGACAACCTGTCGCTTTGTTACTAAATCTTGTCCATGGTATTCCTCGTAAGACAACATTAGCTGTAAATTCTGCGCTTGATAAACTGAAATATCAACATTCGTACTTGATTTATTCGACTGTTGTTTCTTTCCGTTCTGTGTCCGGGTTCATGGATGTGTACCTATGCTGCTCTCTGATAACTGCTTTCTCTCTCTCGCACTAGTCTAATATGAATCTTGAGAAACAGTTGTTATGAAAGAATGTCATAGAATAGTATGCCACCTTCTTAAGCCGCACCTCTAACATCTTGTGTCATTTTTGTTTTGTTTTTTTGTTTTGTTTTGTTTTGTTTATTTCTTTGCTTTTTTGTTTTGTTTTGTTTTGTCCTTTTCTTTGCAGATCCCTAAAAGCGTTTGGCTGGCACAGGAGTGGCAGGGCAAGCGTCCTTGCGCGAAACATCCTCCTTCTTAAATGTGTAGTCAGAGAGGTGCTGTGTGAGGCCTGCCTGACAGGCAGTTCCATTCTTAACGCGATCTCTGACTCTCCTCCTCCTTCGTCCAGTGGCAAAAAAAAAAAAAAAAAAAAAAAAACCCACTCGGAATGTTGTCTGAGGTTTTTTTTTTTTTTTTCCTTTTTCTTTTTCTTTTTTTTTTTTATATTAGTGTGCTGATGATTTGCTGAGCTTGCTTCTTGTATGGACCTAGACTTCTTTAGCCTTGTGTGCTAGCTGCTTGCTATCAGACCAGAGCCCTTAGGTACAACCAGTAGTCCTCAGAGGCAGATACAGGACTGTGAAGTGCACGTAGTTGTGAAGGCTTTCACTTATAATAACATAGTACCCGGTGTACTTCTGTTCAATGCCTGACCTGCACAAGATCCTTTGCTGGAGAAAAAAAAACACTTTTTATGAACATTTTATCAGTCCAGACTTTATTGTGCTCATTAAAAACCATTCAAATGTTTTTTTGTTTTTTTTTTTGGGGGGGAGGGAAGAAGGGGAGGGGGGTTAAGTCATGCTTGCACTGATAAAGAATCATATTATACAGTGGTGTTTGTTTTTTGGGACTCAAATCTCCCTCCCATCGAGTGTACTGTATGTAGAAGTGTGTGAGGCAGCTTATAGGGTTGTGTGTCCGCTGCACGGGTAAGCACCTCTATAGTCGCTCTCACTCTTTCCTCACACAGACGAAAGCAGTGCCACCTCACTCACTCACTCATACTCACTCTCTACCCTGTAATGTGTGTACACATGCCACACCTCGTCTCACTTCTCTCTCTCTCTCCCTCTCTTGCTCTCGCTCTCTGTCTTTCTCTTTTTTTAGTAGTTTCTAATTCTGTTTCTTTACCATGTCCCTCTTTGTGTCTGTCCTATTTTTCTATTTCTGTCTTCATTTCTTTTGGATCTCTCTGCATCTCTTCTTTCCCTCTCTCCCTCTCTCTCTCTGCTTATCACTCTCTCTTATATTAGTTTATTATTTCTCTCTATGCATTTGTCTTTTCCTTTCCACTTTTTTCTTCTCTCTCTCTGTCTTTCTATCACTCACTCTAATTCTGTACTTTCCTGTCTTTTTCTCTCCCTCTTTCTTACTTTGACTGACGCTGATTCTCATTGTTGCATTTTTATTTGTTCTTTCTTTCTTTTTCTCCTTTCTTTCTTTGTTTCCTTCTTTTTTTAGTTTGCATCTCTCACTAACTTTGTTCTTCTTTCCTCCCTCTCAGATCTTTTCTCTTACTTTTTTTGAACCTCTTTGTATTTGTCCTTTCTATTCCTCCCACCCCTCTCTCTCTCTGTCTCTCTCTCAAATCCATCTTATTTTTTTTAACCTCTTTGTATTTCTTCTTTCTTTTCCTCCCACTTCCTCTCTCTCTCTCTCTCTCTCTCTCTCTCTCTCCCTCTCTCTCTGTCTCTCTCTCTCTCTCTGGGCTCAGTGGCTGTGGCCGTGTCTTGTGTAGCTATAGTGGTGCCGTTCAGTAGATGTTGATGATGATGTTCTTTCGGCTGGTGCTGTGTTTCTGCGCATGCATGCTTGCCCTGTCTCTTTGTATGTGCCAGTCTTAGGGGTCCAGTCCTCCAGCAAGTTCAAGCCTTTCACCTCCGACAGCTGAACTTGCTTCTTCAGTTGTGTTCGTGCCTGTGGTTTACTTTTTTTTTTTCCTTTTTTTTTAAAAATCAAGATATTATTCATTTTTGAAAGGTTTTAGTTTTGCCACCTATGCATGGCCACTTGCTTATTGCCCCTGAGTTCTTCTTCTTCTTTTTTTTTTTTTTTTAACTTTTCACAAGACAAGGATTCTTCTTTTGAGTCTTTTTCAGTGGTTGACATTGTTTTACAATAAGTTGAGTTTGATGTTCAACACAAATATTTACCTCATTTCTAATGGATTTTTGGGGTGCTGTTTGAATCAGCTCCGAAAGACTAATATTATTGTCGTTTATCGCCATTTATAAAGAAAGAGTATTGCAGTGCTGAGCCGTGTGTGTATTCTCTATATTGTGCTTTGGAATTCCCTTTCCCCTGAAGACCTTCTCATAAACATCAAACTGCCAAATCAGGTGTCAACGACTTGTGATTTCATTGCTGTGCCGTCGACTGATCCCACCGTGGTATTAACAGAATTAACGGAAAAGCAGATGCAGTATAAAGTGCAGAAATGTGTTTATGCTGAAATGTTACGCATTAAAGGCCATTGTAAAAATTATTGCCATGTATCAAAATGACAGCTTGCTTTTAAAGACTGCTGTTAAATCCATATGGAAGCGATTCTATCCTCTTTATGATCTACATTGTTCTGAATAATTTACGGTGTGCCAGCAGATGGCAACAAAGGGCAGTCAGAGTTACAAAGGAAGTGCTGGATGTGGAAGCCTTCATTCCCAAATGGTGCAAATATTCCACATACAGTACACAGGGTGTGTAGTATATGAAATATTTTCACTTCCTCGACTGTAAAATGCTATTAATATCTTTAATAATGAAAAATGTCCAAGAATTACCCTCTTGTCATTTTTTTCCCCCAACCATTAGACCACTAAGCCTTCACACCTTGCTACCACGTGATATCATACACCACCAGACACTGACTTGGATTGTTTTTAAGAGAAAATTGTATTTGATGAGTTCTTAAATTCTTATAAAAGCATTCTAAATTGTTTTACATATTCAATCACTTATTTAAAAACTGGAACTCCTCAGATAAAGAAGCTTAAAAGGGGAAATCCACTGATTTTTTTTTAAATGTTCTGTACAGTAACATGGTTAAGATTTAAATAAATCTTCTCTATTTTAGAAAAACTTGTTCAGTCTGAATTCTCGCAGTGATGGTGAACATCTGAAGAGTTTAATCCTTCTAAAAGCAACATCACAAAGTTATTACATTAAGTGGAAAGATTTGAGAAGATTTTTGGGATAAAACATATTTTCTAAATCCTGTGGGAGAGTTATAAGCAGGGTGTTTTAGGCCAAAATAGTACTCAAAGAAAATGTTTTCAGATTTGCCACCATTACCACAATACCGTTTGTGTGATCATAACACTACATATAAAAAACAGTGTATGTTCACTGGTCATATTCAATAAAATGGCTTTATTAAAGTAGTGGATGTTGCAATCCTTGGTTCCTGCCACCATCACTGCAAAGAAATCAGCAAGTATAAACCATTTCATATCAAACCACTGACTTTTATATCTGAACAGTTAAACTATGTTAAATTTTTAAATGTTAAATGGATGCACCGGGGGAGGTAAGACATTGTAATGCTCATGATGTTCACAGCCACACATCTATTACATCCTTAGCTCTTAACAGTTCACCAAAAAGCTTTTCTTTTACACAAAATTTGGCTGACCAGCCAAGCTATGTTTTGAACTTTGCTTCTTTAGTTTCCCACTAGGGCTACGAGGCTGATGTAGCTAATAAGCTTCCATCTGTTGTCTGTCTTGGCTTGGGCACTCCTGTAGAAGAAGTCTCTTTATTCCTTAGAACAAAAAAGCTGTTCTTGTTAATGTACCTTTAAGAGCTGATATACCTAAATGTTCTCTGTTTTGATTGGCTGTTATGTATTGTGCATCATTCAAAAAGAAACCATTTTTTTTCCGGGTGACATCATGAAAACGGTAAATTCAAAATGAGCAGTTTTTCACCAGATGGACTGTTGAGTAAATGGTATGTCTTAAAACTTTTAACACCATTTATATTCCTCTGTTAGAAACTCTGACCTCTGTTAGAGATCTATAAAGAAGACATGGACATGTTTTCCAAGACATGGACCCTTTAATCTCAGTAAAGTATGTTTCAAATTGAAAAGTAATGGAAGATTATAAAAACATCACACACTTTCCACTAACTGTAATCTCCAACAGACTTACTTATGTGGTTTCTGACACACCATAACACACTAATGCCTTCAGAAATAGATGAAAGTGTGGACAGTCTTTACACTTGAGGCTTGTTACTGATGATTATAGTCATGTGATGTACTTTCCTTCACTTTATGCATAACAATACATTTTTACAGTGTCAGAACCACATAAGTGTGTGTGGTGTTTCAGGCATGCAGTTTGTATTATGCTGATTGGTAGGTATTAGCTTCCATTACTTTTTTTAGCTACATTATACTCCTAACACCAGTGCAAAACAAACTTTGGGAGCCAAACACGTCTTGGCTGGTACTGGGGTAAGGGCAAATTCACCTGAGAGTCACCACCGTAAATAAAGGCAGAATGTACACTCTTTCCATTCTAAGAAGGGAGAGACACTCCTTCAGGCTGTGAACAGTTGCTGGGTCGTCCGGCTGGCTGACAGCAGTGCAGCCGCTCAGACAAATGGTTTCCTCCTGTAGGGTCACTACAGGGGTCTGGCAGACTGAGAGCCCAAAATGGAGGAGGCTTCGGGAGGGGAAAGGGGTGTAATTAGTTCAGCAGGTGAAGACTGGGAAGGCCAGATAAAGAAGAGAATTCCTTACATCACTTCCTGTATTTGTTCTGGACTTTATTTTCAAACTCAGGAATGCAATGCCTCTCAGAAGCTGAGGAATTCAAAACAAGTCCATCAAGCCTGAATAGCTTTTGTTTCTTTTTTTCTTTCTTTTTTTTAAGATATGTTTTGCAACCCCACCCTAATATCACAAGATGGCTATACCCCTCCTTGAGCGCCCCCTTTCTCTCAGCATTCATTTCCTGCCTAATAGTGGGTCATTCTTTTCATCAGATTAGAGGGCTGTATCTGTATTCAACTTTTATAAGGTCCTTTTCATATTAATGAATAAATTAAAATGCTATTAACACTGATGGTATAGTAGAGCTTGAAAATACTGTTTTACACACACACACACACATGTATGTATGTATGTATGTGTGTATGAGAGTGAAATGTCAGGCTTTTAGTGTATGTTGATTGTGCTCCATTAACATATTTAATACACAGGCCTGTCGTAGGCCTGTGTATTAATACTGTTGGTTATTCCAAGCAAGTATGAGGTTAACTGGATAAAATAACATAAAGCAGAAATAAAAGATAAGGTCTACTGAAACATTACACCCAAGCAGGCACACTTATGCACTCACCAGTGCTTAAATTGCAGTTAGCTGTGCACTGATAAGTGTGGAGTCAGTGCACACAACTTATACTGACAAACTACCACTACCACTACTGAAATTGTGAGAGGGATGTTGAATCTCATGTAGAATTGCAGTAAAGTGTTCAAATCTAAAATACAAATAAAAACAAAGCTACAATGTTTGATGAGTTCCCATTAAATTATAATGTGTGCCTGTTCCTGGGAAGTTAGGATTGCAAAGTGGGTCTTTTATTACAGTTTGAGAAAAAAACAATGAATAAAAATGACTTGCATATCAGGCAGAAAGGACTGGCAGCCACAGATCACTGCTCCAAATGGAGAGAACCCTGAGTCCAGGCTGAAAGAGCTCGGCCCTGCCCAAAGTGAAAGAATGGACCGGAGGCTGCAGCGTGGAGCCCACTGGAGAACATGGACCTAAATGTTTGCCAGACTCACTCAGGCTCATCAGAGCTCGCCCCAAAGAGGCCAGGAAGTCCCATGTGTCTTTCCCTTCTGAGTATCAAGATCGTATCTGCTGTTTCATTAAAAAAAAAAAAATCCTGGAAAGTTACAACTATAGTCAAGCAAAAAGCTAAAAGGGTTTGCTGACTTTTTTTTTTTTTTTTTTAAACTTAAACCCTAAACATTACATTAACGCCGGTCGCTCACTCAAGCGTTGTAAGACTAAACATGTGGAGTAGAGTATCTCTGCCTTGGGGGCAATTTCAGTGTAATGACTTCTAGCAAGGAGGGGTCGGGGAACCCAAATGTCTGCTGCTGATGAGTGCATTTATTTACACAATCCACAGTAAATAAATTCATTTGTCTTCAGCAGACACCATCTTGCATGCAATTTCTCAGCAGTGGAATCTTGTTCCTAGTGCTAAGAGTGTTTCTGGAAGAACCACAACCCCTCCCAGCTCCTCTCTAAGTCAGCCTGAAGCTCACTGGCTTTCCTGCATGCGGGCAAAATATTGTTAGTCACCTCTATCCGACTTCGCCTCTTTTCGATAACTCTACATCACAGGCCGCATCTTTCATGGAAATATTTTTTTAAAAAGGGCAGAAAAAAATTGTTCTCAATCAAGTGTTAGGACAAAGCATTGTACTCGTTGATCTTTGGAAGAAACAGTGATTTGTCCTGCCTCCATGGGCTTGGCACCGTTTGGCCTTTCTAAAATCTGTCAATCAGGACTGACGCAGATCCGTTTCCTGAGCCGGTGAGATTTTTATTGTTCTGACTGTGCACACTCCTGTATCTCCATCCACCAGCCACGTCCTGCTTCCTCTCGCTCAGGAAATGCTGCATTGCTTTCCCCACTCCTTATGTGGTCCTCTAGACATAAATTTAACTTTCCTGCCCGGTTGTTCCCCCAAAGCCACATTTCTTCCACATTTGTTGCAGGCTGGTTAGCACTGTTCATTATGAAATAAACAGCACATAAGATTATTTGTCCTGCCACATTGGTGTGAAAATCACATCCACCCAGATTAATGATACGTAGATATTTTATCAGTGTTTGTAAACTATCCACAAATATATCATGGATGAGCATCAGATGAAGCATACATCCACTGATTTTGATTGCAGAAATAGTAGTAGTTAACAGTATGTTATTCCTAAGTAAATATCAAGTAAACAATATGGAAAGCATTTTCTAGGGAGGTTAGCTATATCATGAACACATTTAGGAGGGACATCAAGGGATAGCAGGACTTTTGAAAGGATTTTCAGGAACTTGTCCTACAATAAGCAAAACTAGTTTCCTTCTCCACACTCTCCTGAAGAAGTTCTGCAAAGATACCAGCAGTAACTTGGAAAACAAGTGTGTCCTGATGGTAGGTCTGAGGACAGGCTGTGGATGAAGACTTTGTGAGGGCTGTTAGCAGGATGGAGCCTGTTCTCCTCAGCACTTTTATCAGCTCCAAACACACACAGGAATTCCGGTTTGGGAATGACCGTCCCGAGTCCCTGCTTCCACAGGAAGATGGAATAAAAAGAACCTCTTCAACGACAAAGGCGTTTCATTTCTCTCTGCTCCGTCTCAGGGAACACAGAGCAGCCGTGCTGAACCTCCAGGACCGGCCTGGAGCCACAGTTTGGAGCGTCAACACGAAGCGCATGGAGCGACCGAAGATGCCAGCAGGTAGAGTACATTACTGAGGGATCACATTTTAAATGTTTTTGTTGTTTGGAAACATTTGGACAAATAACACAAACACACTGGGTCTCTCTGCGTCTTGTGAACTCCCCACCGAGACTTTCGTTAACTTTTTTGCTATTTTTATGGCGTTTTTTCTGAGTTATCGCCCCGATCGCCCGGTCCCTACGAAGTTCTTCTTTTTGGCTCTCCACCCGTTTTTTGGAACAACTGCACTTTCCCTCCTGGGATTGGTCGTTCTGCTCGTCAGTCAGAAGTACTAGCCAATCCTAGCGCGAGTGGTGGGGTAATTCTAGCCAATCACGGCTCAGGAAGGCGGAGCTTTCTGGAATACGGGTGGAAAAAAACATTCTGGAAAGTGCGACGTTTGTGACATCATTTAAATAGGAGTCGACGCGTACCTCTTATTTTGAGGCATGAGAGAAAATATAGACCTTATTAAGAAGATTAAAGTTGATGAACTCGACTTTTGCCGACAGTGGTGAGCAGAACAATAGCCAGACTTCATTCTAACTAAATTCTGAGGTTTTGTAAAATAGCGCCATCGCTTGGCAACATTTTTGCGTACGTTTTTCAGGGTATGGAGTTTTTTTTTTCTACCTTCCATATGTTCCTGCAATATTTTGCACTTTTTCTTCATTTTTGTCTTGAAGAAACTACTAAAACTGCACTTGGAAATTGTAAAGGATCAATTTAGACCTAAAAATAAACATTGTTATACGATGTAATTGTAATATAATAATATTAATAAATAATAAATCATATTACATAGTGAAGTATAATATATATTATATAGTATTATATAGTAAATATTTATATTTATATATCTAGTCATTAGAAGCAGTAGTATAGCACATGTATGTATAGGTGCACTGATTTGTTTTCTTTCTTTTAATCTCTCACACAATAGACATTGATGGAGCATGACTCAGACTATAATGAGATCATATAATGCAAGACGCTTCAGAGTATACACCTTTTTCACATTTCACCCTGTTCAGAGTTATCACTGTTTTAATTTGTGTGCAATTTGTCTTTATTTTTTTAAACAGGAATCTCTGATTGATCAGGTCTGAATAATGGCAGCGGAGAAATGGCCTGCTTCACAGTTCATTATTACTTTTGGTACGCGCTAGGCCTGCCTCAAACTCGTACCGTGAGTAATAATGCACTGTGGCAGGCGATGGGCTACCACCACTGAGACGCCACGACTGCAGGCTTGGAGTAAAACACAAAGTGCATGAAGAAAAGCGTGCATTACTTATGTTTTTTTCTTTTACTGAATGGATGCATGTAATGGCAGTGACTGGTTTCTTCTGAAATCCGGATAAACGCTGAAAGTCAAAGCTTGTTTTTCATGTTTGGGTTCCAGAAGTGGTAAAGCAGTAAGGTGGATATCGGCTCGTAGCTTGAGACTATTCTCCAAAAAAGTATACCTGTGTAACCCTGGAAATATTCCATCATGGGCTCATAGGCTATTTAATTACTACACAAACTGAATTAGATGGTAAGTAATGGGTAGGCCCTTTTGTAGTATTGGAGCCAATGTGTCATTTTAAAGTCATAGGCTTATGACTGTCATTTTTGCCAGACCACATTGTTTCTTTGGCCTTTAGATTAATGACTACTGCTAATTAATGGATTGTTGAAATTGTGTATTGCCTGTGTTAAATGTTAAATAAATGCTCTTACTTGACTGTTCAGTTTTTATTCATCTCGTGATATCAGATATATAACTTTATTAAAGGAAACGCACATTTTTTTTTCCCTAAACCAATGACTTGTAATATATGTAAACATGTAATATATGTTTACATATATGGACCTTCCCCCTTGTTCTTAGACATTTCAACATGGGAAAAACATCCATAGTTTTAACTGGAGGGTTTTTTTTTTCAAATGGTAAAATGCAAATACTTAACCATCAGAAGTGTATATTTTATTATATTTAATTTGATCATATTTTAAAATATTTTCGACTGTTCTATTTCTCAACCCTACTTATGATTTGACAGCATTTCTCATTGTGAAAGAGAAGCTTCCTTTCTCCTGCAGTGGGTTGTTCTTAGAGGTGAGTAAAAAAAGATTAAGGTAAAAGCTTTGTCAGTTCTTTAAAATACTGACGCGTGTAAAAAGTAATTAGCAAAAAAAAAAAAAAAAAACCTGATTAATGAAAAGTATCTGATCCAAAATATCAAGTTCCGAGTCCCCTATGGAGCAGTGGAAAATCAGTCCACCCAGCATCTTTCAGCACATTGCTTGATGTTTGTTCAGTGCTATTTGTCTTTTGTGGGAGAATTTTGGCCGAAAATAAAGTTTTTCGTCCTGCTAAAAAGGTGAGAGGTGGAGGTGGTAAATACTAGATTATTTTCTCACAAATGTAATTGTGTAAATTACTATCACAATTACCATTCCAGTAAAATGTTCAGAAAAGCACACATCCATCAAATTTGCACTTAAATTGCAGATTTGGTCAAGGTTAAGATGTATTTACGGTCTAAAAGAAGTTTGCTCACGGTGGTGGTGAAAGGAACCGCCTGAAGGGCTCAAATCTGTCTCAGAAAGTTACTTCCTCACAGTTTTACCATTGTCAATATTATAAAATCTAATACAGATTCACTGGAGGTTTTGCAAAGTACATAAAATGCTATATTTGTGTTTCAGACATCCCAAGCCCTGTTGCTATCAACAATAGTGTAAATAATAGTGTAAATAAACTCTCTCCACAATGCACGACTTCACATCTAAATCACTCTGAATCGTTGTATTCATACTCTGTATGGGCAAAAGTATTGGGACGCCTGGCCATTACACCAGCAGAAACTTTAATGACATTGCATTCAAATACATATACTTTAACATGGAGCTGGTCCCCCTTTTGCAATTATAACAGCTCCCACTTTTCTTGGAAGGCTTTCCACAAGATTTTGGAGTGTTTCTGTAGGAATTTGTACTCATTCATTCTGTTGAGCATTTATGGGGCCAGGCACTGATGTTGGACGAGAAGGTCTGGCCCACAATCTCTGTTCCAGTTCATCCCAAAGGTGTTGGATGGGGTTGAGGTCAGGGCTCTGTGCGGGTCAGTCAAGTTCTTCCACACCGAACTCATCCAACCATGTCTTTATGGACCTTGTTTTGTGCACTGGGGCACAGTCATGCTGGAATAGAAAAGGTTCTTCCCCAAGCTGTGTCCACAAAGTGTGAAGCATGGCGTTGTCCAAAATGTCTTTGTATGCTGAAGCATTAAGATTAAGCCCTTTAATAGGTGTGTCCCAATACTTTTGTCCACGTAGTGTATCTCAGAGACTAAACCGTGTATTTTGTACTAATCTGTGTAATTTCTCCAGGTGAGAAAATGTGCAGGTGAGCGCCTCCTCTGGAGAGAAATGACGTCACTTGGTTACAGTGTTGATAGCAACCAGTAGAGGAGGAGGACGCAGGGCTTCAGAAATAAAACTTAAGTTTCATCTTCAGCAGAAATAAAGGGACTCGAACATGGACGGGGAGTCTTCAGAGAACGTGGAAACGGACAACTCGCTTGATAAAAATCCTGCCGTGAGCACCAGTGATGTCTACAGGGTGAATAAAAACCTGCCGAACCGTTTCAACCACCCCGACTGCTTCCGAGGATACAGGTAAACAGTGTAGAAGCTCAATTAACTAATTAGGTACTGCTAGGTCAGGTTTACACTGAACTTTACTGTGTAGGTTTTCTTAATTGTGCTTGTACCATACAACAGACTTGCAGGCTTCAATTTGTGCCTAATACTTATAAATGTGTACATAGTACATGGCTATTCTTAATACGCCATATGGAGCCTTTGCAGCTATAACATCTTCCACTCTTCTTGGAAGGCTTTCCACAAGATTTTGGAGTGTTTCTGTGGGAATTTGTGTCCATTCATTCTGTAGAGCATTGATGAGGTCAGGCACTGATGTTGGACGAGAAGGCCTGGCTCACACTCTCCATTCCAGTTCATCCCAAAGGTGTTGGATGGGGTTGAGGTCAAGTTCTTCTACACCAAACTCGTCCAACTATGTCTTTATGGAACTTGCTTTGTGCACTAGAGCACAGTCATGCTGGAATAGAGTAGGTTCTTACCAAAACACTTTGTGTCCATAAAGTTGGAAGCATGGGGTTTAAAATGTCTTGGTATGCTGAAGCATTAAGATTGTCCTTCACTGGAAGTAAGGGGTCTAGCTCAAACCTTGGAAAACAGGTATGTCCCAATACTTTTGTCCATATAGTGTAACATATAGTTAGCTGATTTAGCTGGGACGTAGTAACGGAATGGATTCAGGTCTTACTACCACACACACACACACACACACCCAACAGGGCTACTGATCTCAGTGTGTTCTTGTTATGAAGTGTCAATTCTGAGATAGAACACTTCATAATTATGAGAAAGTATCTTGTTCATAAAGGATGTTATAAAATGACATACATCATAAATAAGAGATAGCATATCTACTAATTATGAGAAAACATGTCAATCACATGGTGATTTAACAACATACTATCATGTAATAATGAGATCTTTTCTCATAATTATGAGATACTCGTCTCATAATTATGACTTGCATACCACTTTTTACAGACCTAATCATAATAATGAGATGTCTTCTTGTAATTATGAGGTGGTTTACTTCATGATTATGAAATGCCATCTCATAATAGCAAGATGCTAAAGAGTATATTTTTATTTTGCTTGTCATCAGTATGCCACCATATGAATATTGTCTGTTGACCTGTCATTCGGAGACTAGGTTAATGACTGTTTAGAGATCAGCCCATGTTTTAATGCAGGGAAAGTGTGGTCAGATGGCCAGATTTCAGATTTCCTGACAATATTATGTTCCAAGTACAATTCTAAATTAATATATTTATACTTACCATGTCGACAAAGTAGTCTGCTTAGTAGAGGCAGCTGATGGCCTGATGGTTAGAGAGTTGCCTCTGCGATCAGATGGTTGTGGGTTTAAATCCCAGGACTGCTCGTGGCACCACTGAGGTACCCACACACTGCTCCCCGGGTGCCCCCGTCCCTGGCTGCCCACTGCTTCACTTGGTGAATGAGTTAAATGCAGAGAAAGAATTTCACACTGTTTACTCTGTGTGTTGTGGTGTGGTGTGGTGACTATAAAGGGCCACTTTACTTTACTACACTTTACTTTATTAACTGTTAGGAATATTTGTTCTGTCTAACTGAAAGCATGAGGAGGAGCTTTGTGTTAAGACAGGGAATAGTCCATTTTGAGTACAGGCCATGCTTTCACCATCTTTTCCCAAACTGCAGATTTCTAAATGAAAATATCATTGTAGCCTCAGTTACAAGTGCCCTGCACTTTTTACACTCCAGTAAGAAGACGGTGCATCCACGGTACCAAACATCCAACCAGACTTATGGAAGTAAGAAGCCGACAGTCCACGAAATGCCGGTAAGTCTCCCTGAGCATATAGTGAAGTGTTTTTCTTGGTCTTAGCTGGAGTATCAGCATCAGAATCAACTCTTGTATAATTGTTTAGACAACCTTCCATGGAAGTCACCGGAAGTTTTCGGAGCACATTCTAAGAAGCGGGATGTACAGAGATAATGGCTTCAACACATCGCTGGAAAAGAGTCGGATCACAGGGCCAAGCAGCATCTCAGTGCTCCACGATAGAATCGCCTTTCACCATTCTTACCGCACTGAGGGAAATGAGCAGACTAAAGCTAACATGGCCTAAATGTGACATTATTTTCACACCAGCATCATTTTGTGTTGTTTGCATGTGCTGTGTTGTATCTTGCATATAAAACACAAAATAGATGCAGTTTTAATGAGAACAGAACATTCACTCAATGGGCTCTTTATTACATTAGCAGCTGATTGCTTTAATTACATATTTTTTAATGGAATGGTTTCAACAACTTGCAGATATTCCTTAAAACAGGGGTCTCAAAGTACAGGTTGGTGACACAGCTTCATCTGGCCCCTCATCTGTTTACAATTTATCCTTTCATGCATGGTGTCCGTATATGTAATAGTTCTGTTTTTCTTAATGCTTTAAAATGTCAGCATGAAGGGGTTAAATCCAGTCCACAAATCCTTTTTTCTGCAACCAAAGATTTACATTTGACTTGTAGGTTTTTTGACTTGCAGGTGTAATTTAGTTTACACAATGTTAGATGAACAATACTGACAGTTAAGTCTGTCATTGTGCTTTCATTCTAATGCTACAGTGTCTCATTACAGTGTTTCATTCACATTGTAATGCTAAATACAGTGTGTCAGAATATAAATATATGAATGGAATTATCAATTGAATCCACTGAGAATGCAGAATACCACAATAACTTCAGTCACTTTCAGCAGAAACACTAGTACCTTCACAGTAAGACAATGCTGTCATTATAACTGCCTAATTCTACCATTACATCCTGCTGGAAGTATGTGAAAATGGTAGACTGTGGCTCAAGTGATGCACATAGTCATTATGACAGTTTTCTGAAATCTTTTGGCCTTAAATGTATTAGGGTACGTACAGGGAGGAGAGGCACATGCAAGGCATTGTAAGCCAAAGTAGTATTCAAGAAAACATTTTTGTTTTAGATTTATCAGTATTTTGCCATGATCATCTTATAAAAAACATACATATAAAATCTCACATGCAGGCTTATGTTTTGGATAGTAAACAAAATGTTTATATTTGCATTGTAGACACCGAGTTGATAAGTGTCTGTACAATGGACAGTTTCAAATCCAACCAATCCAAAGGACTAGGAATATAAGGGAATATTTTTAAAAAATCAGACTTCCCCTTTATGTATTGACATTTGTGTTCTAAGATAATTTTTTGTATTTTGTTACTGTGAAAAAACACCAGGCGTCTCAAAAGTGGCACCTTTAGGAAAAGGCAAAAATGTTTTCTTTTTGTTTGTTCATTACAAAAGTTTCACACAGTGTGAACAGCAGCTGCTGTGTTGAAATGTTGTAGAAAAATAAAAATTGAGATACTTGGAGAAAAATGGAGATCCATCCATCCATCATCTGCTGCTTATCCGGGTCCGGGTCAGGGGGGGTAGCAACCTCGGCAGAAATGCCCAGACCTCCCTCTCCCCAGCCACCTCCACCAGCTCTTCCGGGGGAACACAGAGGCGTTCCCAGGCCAGCCGTAATGATTATCTGAAATGATGTAGGCTATTCTGCCACACTGAATGTTTTTGTTACGTTTTTAGGTTCACAGAGTTGTTTCTCAGCTGGAACCACTTCTGGCAAAAAACCCATCCACGCCTGTTCACTTCATATGACTAATATCTGGACTGTATCCTTTAGATTCTGCGTTTATCCTTAGTAGAGAAATCTGATCACTATGTGGTGAATATTATGCAAATCAGCTCATACACAACAACCAATCCTCATTTTCCTGATCTATTAAAAAAAAAAGTACCTTTTTTCCCCCTATTGCTATTGCATAAACTTTGGAGCCCTTGTATATGTATAAAGTACACACATTGCCAAAGTTGTATATAGTCATTATAGTTAATTTTATTTGGTATTGCAGAGTGAAACAGTAGCGGCCTTGAACGGAAATGTCCAGTGGGCACACTCATTCACTGTATATCTACACAAACCGGAAGCCGTCAAAACATTATTCATGAGTCATTAAAGCACTTCTTAACCAATATGTGGAGGTACAGAAGATCAACATAAAATGAAGCGTATTAGAAACAAAACAAAATGTGGGGAATGATGTAACAAATATAGCTGTTAGAGCACAATATAACCTCTATCTCACTCGCTCACTCTCTCTCTCTGTCACACACACACACACACTCACACCTCTACACTTCAGCCAGGTTGTGGGAGACATCACTCCACAGTCTTCATCACTCCTGGCTGTTGCTAACAGTGAAGACGAGGGTGGCAGGTGAACAGTATTACAGTATTAAGGGTTTTGGTGTCATCTTTTTTCCCTGTTTGTCCTTGAAGCTTGTGAGCAGCAGATTATTATTGTCCAAAGGGATGGATTGTCAAGTCCACCAAACCTCTGTTTCAGTGAGAAAGTAAAAGGCACTTCAAAACATTGTAACAAAATCCAGTGTACTGTATTATATAACCATACACTCACATGATCATAAATGACAGAATGCAAAGGCTGAGAGAGACACACTCCAAAGAGTGGCTTGATCTGGTTCACATGAAAAAGAAACAGTAACAAAAAAAAATCTGGTAGGTAGCACACGGCAGGCTTAAGGTTGTCATGGAGCAAAGACAGACTCGTCAGTTGCTCTGCAGCAGAAACTGAAATAGTTGCATAGGCAAGAAAAAAGGGCTCCTTCTAGTCGAAAGAAAAAAAATCACTGCCATAAATAAGAAGGATGAAACAAAACAATAGATCTTATCCAAAAGAGCAGGGAGTGTTCTCTGAAGTGAAAAAGAAAAAGAAAAAAACAGAAAAGTAAAAGCAGAAAGGCTTCTGTGTCAGCAGCAGTTTGAAGCAGGCCGAGGCCTGGTGGAATGGTGGAGAAATGCGAGGAGCTGAAGCGGACAGCAGCACTACAGCTCTGTGTCCTGATATTTGTGCGTGTCAGGGTAGAAGCCACGCTTGGTCTGGTCAGCCAGCCGCCGCCTGTGCTCTTCCTCAACCTTCTCCTCCTTGCCAGGGCAGGGCGGACAGGCCTCCAAGTATGGCGGTTTGGAGGGTGGGGTCTGCGGCTCTGGCCGTGAGCTGGATCTGTGAACAGGGACAGTACTATTAGCAGGGACAGACTAACAAACAGGCCCACCAGAATAATTTTATACTACACTGGGTACACGTCTTTGATAAAATGGTACAATGAAGGACAAGGTTGGGGTACCTAATAACCTATCATTTGGAATTCAGACAGATACATGATTAGTTTGTAGATTTAAATTATAATTATGTTCGGTTAAGTCCTAACTGTTTTTAGGGGGAGTTAAGCAATACAAGTGGACTGGTACGTTTGGCTAGGATAACCACATTAATAGATAAGCATAAACCCGAACTGAGAACTATAATGGGCCAAATACAACTCACAATATGTTGTCATTACTCAGAGGAATGAAGGATACTAAATCCCAGTCAGGGACAAAAATGGTTAGACAAATCAGAAGCCCCGAGCAGGTGTCTTTTTTGGGTCATGGAAACATTCTTTATCCCAAGGGGGAAACTGGGATCTTACCCAATAGGCTGTGGTCTGCTGTGGTCCAGTTTTTGGGCTTTCACGGGGACAGCATAGATGTCTGGGTGCTTTTGTGCTAACTCCAACTAACAGAATATCAGACAGATTATTCATAGGTTATGTTTTGTTTCAGAATTGGACATTGATGGTAAAACATGTTTTTCGCGTATTTCCTCATTACCCTGGCATTTTGGGCCTCCTGTAGCTCCACCATCCTTTGTGCTCGGGCGATGTGGTCCATCTTCTCAAAGGCTCTCACCTTGCCCATGAAGGATTTCTGGGACGGGTCCTCAGGGCTTTTGTCTGGGGGCTCGTGGTCCCTGAGGGGCGGACTGTCTGCCTGGCCTCTGGAGGCACGGGACATGAAGGAGGGCTTTAGAGCTGTGACAGGTGGCGTGGGTTTGGAGGGTGAGTTGCTGGTGCGGAGGGGCTCGTGATTGACTGGGTTGCTGGCAGGGTTGATTGTTGGCTTGCTGGTGGGGTTGACTGTAGGGTTGCTGGTGGGGTTGATTGCAGGGCTGCTGTTGGGGCTGACTGCAGGGTGGCTGGTGGGGTGGATGGAATGAGGGTCGTAGAGTCGAGATGGGTCGTAGTGTCCGCGCAGTGCCTCGACTTGAGCCAGCAGCTTCACCTGAGGGACAAGTCACTCTGAGTAAGTAGAGCTCTCCGTATACTGACTAAACCAGGGGTGTCCTGCTGTGGTCCTGAAGAGCCAGAGTCCAGCAGTTTGATTTTTTCCCTGCTTAACACCTGATTCAAGTCAGCAGTAGATGCTAGGTTTAGAATTGTGCTGGACTCTCTCTCCAGAACTAGAACAGAATAGCCCTGAACTATGTATTATCCAGCAAATATTATTCAACACATGAACAAATGCAGTAGTGTTAAATGGGGAATCATTCTAAACTCTCCCCAGGAAACACAAACAAGCATGTATTTGTTGAATACAGTATAAAACAGTATGAAAAGGAACTATGACAACAATAACCACAGATATTTATAAAAAGCCCTCATAAGCCATGGGTTTGCATATTTTATTCACTCAGTATTGCAGTGATAATAGTTTTTTTGTTTTCAAGGTTTTGTTATATCATTATCATAATGTAATAAATACTGTTTTCCTGAGACAACAAGATCATTTTTTTTTAGATATTTATAACTAAACTTTAGCTGTATAACAACATAATTTAAGATCTTGCAAAAACAAAACAGATTTATCTTTTCCAACTCTCACTGTTGTCCTATTACCTTTTTTGCAAAACATTCATACAAAGTATCAAACCATAATCCCAGAAGATCACAAATCTGTGCGCATGGGTACATTAGTTACTTTCGTGTTGTTTGTTTTGTGCAATTGTACTTTCAGCTTTTAAGTATAATGTCCTGCAGCCTGGACTCTGTGATACAGCTCATCTAAACACTTTACACACTGCATATTGTCCCTATAATTTTGGTTCAATATAATAAAGGTGAAGGAGAAAATGTATCTCTGTGGGCCGTTTAGCGGATGGTTCCCATTGGATCTTGAAAAAGATCTAATCTCAGGAAAACAACAACAACAACAACAACAAAACAGGTTTCTCCACCACTTCATTCCCAGCCATGAAACAGACCATACACACTGCTACACACCTGTAAAAGTGCTATAATACTGTTGCATACACTAATGATCTAATGTTTTGTTTCACCAGGGAAAAATGACATGTTTCACTCTTTATGTAAAAAAATGTGCATTTCGCAACTTAAAAAACAAGTAGGGAGAGTATAAAGTGTTGTGCATGAGCTGAGAAAATGCTACAGTGGTTACATGAACAGTAGCAGTTTTTCCTATTTTATATCATGATAATTCAACAAACTCAAACAAATTCTGCTTATGGTCTCTTTAAGCATAATCAGTTTCCCAGTGAATCAGGCCAGACTGTTTTTATAGGACACCCTAAGGCTAGGTTTGGAGGCTGCTACAGGACTACAGGACTGCAGGGGGCATTAGAATACCAGAGTTTTCCACTGGGTTGCTGCAGAGGAGGCGTGAGTGGGAGAAAGGCCAGATCAGACCATTCTTCTGAGATGAGCATGAATGAGTGAGAAGGACCAGGACATGTTAGTCACTCAAATACATCTTGTCTACTATCACACATACACTACTGTTTACAAGTCTGGAACTGAAGTTTTTAGTTACATCAAACCACTTTTTTTTTGCAAAGACAAACAAAAAGATTGATAGTACTCTACATCATATGTTATAATAAATAGAAATATGTAAACTAAAAAAATAATGACATTTTACACATGTCCAGAATGACCAACAGAGCTGTAGGTGTCTATGAATTTGTATAACATTGAGAATGTAATAATAAGTAATAAAATAAAATTAATATTCAAAATGCCTCATATGAAGGCAGATATATTTTAAGCGACTAGAGATACATATATAATGGTATAAATACAGTATACTGTAGGGGTGAATGACTGGAATCTGCCAAGATGAGAATTTTCAGATGTTTGCTTAATAAAAGCAAATATATTATTTTGTGGTGTAAAATGTAAAGCAGTGGTGATGAACTCTGGTCCCGGAGATCTACATTACAGTAGAACTTCAGCTCAAATCTAACACACTGTATCCAGCTTGCTAAGTGAACTTGTAAGAGGAGCTGGAAAACTCGGATGGAAGCAAATTCTTCAGGAGCAGGGCTGGTGACCACTGCTGTAAAGAAGTCCGAATTGGCCAAAAAAATTCATGATCTGGTCATCCTTAGTATGCTGTTTATCATTTAATACATTTTTGTTGTTAGTGAATAAAACAAACACTTTCATGACACATGATGTGTATATATTAGGTGTGTAAACTGAAACAATTAGACCCACGGTGTGCTCAGAAAAGTGCATTGTGCAGTAATGTGATGTAATTTTTCACGATAATGACAAATATTTTCATATTACCCACCTCTACATCTGGTGTCTGGATTTTACTGTTAAAAAATGAAAATATAAAGCAGTTATAAATTGATCTCACCTTGGAGGGGTCGGGGAGGAAGGTGGACATTATTGGTGGACTGCCTTCGTTCAGCAGATCTCTGTTGGCCACACCGGCACGAGAGTGGAAGCGGATCTCTGGGCTGGACTTCCTGAGGATCTGCGGAGCAGGCAGGGTCAGAGGGCAAGCAGCCAGAACAACATGCAAGAACTCAGCAAGGGGTTGGTACAGAGAAGGCTTCATGCTGACACACCAGCAGCTATCAACATAAGCATGAATCCAGGCTTTAAAACACACACACACAAATACACACAGCATAAGCACATTACATATATAGGCAAATACTGCTAAAGAAGCTTACTAGGGTGAGCAGACGTTTGAGTATGCTTGATTATGCACTAGTCCTCACAGTCAGGACGCAGTTGCTGTAATTACAAATACTGAACAGTAGGGGGCAGAAGAGACTGCATTGACAAACATCCATTGAGGGTTTGATAAATTGCAAATTAAATAAAGCTGCCTATATGTGTTGCAGTGTTTTGCCTCACACCCTTCGTTTGTTGGGTTACTGAGCAAAATGCACCTCTGTGTCTCGAGAGAGCTAGAGCAAAATGACTCTCCTGATGTCTGTGAAACTGATACAGTCAATGAGTGAGTAGGTGGGGTGGATGTGTGTGTGTGGTCCCTCATGCTTGTGCATGTGTGTGATGTGTGTTTCCCTGTAGCCCTGACCTCCTCTGTCTTTCCTTAGAGGCCAAGCTGACAAGTTGCTGACCAAGGCAACCATGACAAACCACAAAGTGTTAGCTTGTGTGTCTTTATGTGTGTGTACACAAATGGGGTGTGAGGTTAATGGCATGTGTGCCTTTTTAAACCTCCTCTGCCATTACTGATTAAGCAGGCAATGTTTTGTGTGTGTGTTTATGTGTGTGTTGGGGGGAGGGGTGTATGCTTTTGCATATGTGTGTATATTAGGGGTAAATGATTTGGGCCAAATGTTAGGGCCAAAAAAATTTGTATACAACAGAAACAATTCAAAACATCTTAAAGAATGATTTGATTATTTTGGAACAGTTTTTAAGGGCACAAATCCTACATTTGTCTTGTATTTTAATATTTCCTCCCACTTATGATGTTTGAGTGGTTTCAACAAAAGTCATAATTAATTTTTACGTGAGCATTTTCCATCCTTAGAATTAAACAGACTTCAGTTTCTGTTACTGTGCCTTTAAAACTAAATAGCCTCTGTTCTGACTGGCTTCCCTGTATTGTGCCTCATTCAAAAAGCAGTGTATTACGAAACACACCTTATAACATCACCTTATAATAATAGGTAGACAAAAGTGACATCACAAAAACAATCAATTCAAAAAGGGTTGTTTTTGCAGATTAATTTCCTTTCATGAATCATATAGACTGAGGAGCAAACAGCACATTTTGAACCCTTAACAATGTTTTCATACTACATCACACTCTTTTATTGCTTTATCAGAATTTTTCATGATATGTGGCCTTTAAAAATAGGCTGAATAAACATGTGACTGAATAAAGAAAATATTGTAATTTCAATTACTTCATTATAATAGATATTTACACTCCTAGTGTATGTTTGTGAGAGTGTGTGTGTGCGTGTGTGCTCTCTGACCTCCTCTGGCATGACAGGCTCAGAGGATCTGCTGATGGCTGACACTCGCTGCCGCTCCAGCGGCTCATCCAGTTCGTTATCGGTATAAGTCCCGCCCTCGTCAGCCGTGTCATCATAGTCGCTAGTCACACGGCTGTCCATGCTCAGATAGTCGGCGCTCATGGCTGACAGATATGACATGCGGTCGTCATGGAGATCAAGGTCCCCCTCTGTCCCGTCCAGCTAAAAGAGACACATGATGGATCTTGTGTACAGAGAGGAGTGAAACAAAGAAAAAAGAACAAAAACAAAAACAAAGCTGTAGAGCACCACCAAAGAAAGATGAACAGTAAAACAGCACAGAAAAAAAACAGGAAGAATGACTAGCATGACTTTAATTGTAAGAAGAAAAAGAAGGCGTGCATTAAAAAGTAAATATAGAGATTAATAATGGTACTAATAGAGCTGACCAGAATCAGAAGTATAAAGTGAAGAAATATGAATGAAGGGATAGTGAAAGTTGAGTGGTGATGCACTGAAGGCTTTGTGGAGGATGATGGAGAAGTGGCCGCTCTTTACCTTTCCCTCTGACACCCACACTGCTTGGGTCTGCTGCTGCCGAATACACTCCTTCACACTGCCATACCACGCATCATTGGCTGAGTTCAGATCAATAATGGCTAGCACAACAAATAGCAAAGGAAACAGCGGCAAGGGAGGGGGGAGTAAGAGGGAAGAAAGAAAGAGAGAGAGAGAGAGAGAGAGAGAGACAGAGGCAGAGAAGGACAGAGAGAGAGAGAAATCAAGACATTTTGATTTGTTCTCCAGCTTCACTTATTGATCCATTTAGCTAACTGCATTTCCACTGACTGCTAAAATCTCTCTATTTTTTTGCATGCGGAACATCACTCCTATCAGAGCTCATATCAGATGGAAATGGAAATGTGACATTCTAACCATTCAGTACTTACACAATCAAAATTATGTAGACATCCATTCTTATCTGGGTTGTGAACAGATGCACGGAATTAAGCATACAGTCTTTATGCAAACTCCCTAGACAGACATTGTGGAACAGCTCAGTGACTTTTACCACTGCACTCTTATAGTGTGCCACAAGTTAATTTGTCAATTTTCTGCCCAGCTAGAGCTGCCCCAGTCAAGTGTAAGTGCTGTTTGTGTGAAGTGGAAAATCAACAGCTCAGCCATGCCATGCAAACTCATGGGACTGCAAATTGCTGAAGATAGCAGCACATAAAATTGATCTGTCTTTGGTTGCAACGCTCACTACAGCGTTCCAAACTGCCTGTGGAGGCAACAAAAGCACAAGAACCTTTAGTTGGGAGCTTCATGGATTAAGCTTCCATGGCTGAGCAGCCACACACAAAGGTATCATGTGCAATGCCAAATATTGGCATGAGTAGTGTAGAGCACACTGCTGTTAAGACTCTGGAGCAGAGGAAATGCATTTGCTGGAATGATATATCATGTTTCACCATCCGTCAGTCTGACAGACTAACCTGTGTCTGGTGAATGGAAGGAAAATGCTAGTTACCCAATGCATGGAGTAATAGCTGTAAAGTTTCCTTGGAAGAAGAATAATGGTCTGGGGCTGTTATTCATGGTTTGGGCTGGGCCCCTTAGTTCCAGTGAAGGCTTAAACAGGCCATTTCATACATTTTTCTTGCATTTTATTTTCCCCCTGAGGTCATTTGTGTGGTTTTATTCACCCACAATGGTCATAATTCATTTTTACATGATCTTTTTCCAACCTCTCTCTATCTCTTAAAATTAAACAGGTTGTTTTTCTTCATGTGCCTTTAAGACTGACATTTCATCAACCTCTTTTCTTAAAAAAAAAAAAGGGAAACTTAGTTTTCCATGGTTTCCATGATAATGGTAAAGCATACAGCTGCATGCTTCCAACTTTGTGGAAACACGCTGGGAAAGGCCCTTTCCTGTTTCAGCATGACAATGTCCTCATGCACAATGTGAGGTCCTTTTGGGATGAATTGAAATGCCTACTGTGGGCCAGGCCTTATCACCCAACATCAGTGCCAGCCTCACTAATGTTCTTGTGGCTAAATGGAAGTGAATTCCTGCAGTCATCCAAGAAGCCTTCTCCAAGAGTTTAGCAACTCCATATTAATGTCCATGGTTTTGGAATAGGATGTTAAGCTACCACATATGAATATGATTTTCAGGTGTCCACTTACTTTTGCCTTTGTACAATGCTACATGTCTGTCCACGGCCTGAAGCAAACTGACCCAGACTCTCTATTTTGTGAAAGCCTGCTGTATAAAATAATATAATAATAAAAATGAAAGACAAATTTGATCTCAGAGAACTTCATAAATGGAATATTGAATCTCAAACCATTATGCATGGCTCTGTGCAGGCCTACTAATTTTCTCCTAAACGCAATACACAGCTCATGAGATGAGGACATGATCGGGCTTGGTGGTGTGGGACTGACCAGTGAAGAGATGAGAGCAGGATTTCCTGAGCTTGATGGCCTGGTCATAGAGCTTGCGAGCACTGCGGTTAGAGTTGGGCATGATCCTCTGCCTCATGGTCTTTACTCCATGCTTGCTGTCTGGGTTGAAGAAGATGACAATGGGGTACCACTGCGAGTAGTTCAGCGTGTCCACAGCTTTGGGGGTCACGTCCAGCAGGGCATGCTTGTCCTAGATAGAGCAAGGACAAGTTCATTTGTTACTCCATTATGCACTACAAATAGCAATGCATTCAGTTTTCTTGATTTAGATGAGTACATCATTTTACCCGTGAATCAGATCTACTACATCAAAACAGTTTTGTCTTTAGTTACTTTTTGTTCATGTAATATATCTTTTTAATGTGGAAATAATGTACACACTGAACCAAGCAGTGTTGGTTCCATCATTCGAAATTACAGATATTGATGTGGACAATAAAATATGTAAAAATGTAAATAACCTAGAGTGAGTTAATGACTTGGCTTGAAGAGGTCAGTAGGTCACCTATAAGACTGTACCTACATGAGCACGTAGCGAGAAGAAAATAACATCCATGTATGTATCATTGTGTACATTCTAAATCTTCCATGTCAATGTTCTGACAATCCAAATGATAACTACTTCCTGAGCACACAGTTCACACTGTAAGTAATTTGTTCAGAATAAGCTAACATTGCTTGTACAAAACTAACATTACTCGTGCTGTTCACTGGAATACCTGGAACATATTAAGCTGGATTGGTTCTGTTTATTAAAAATATTTAGTAGCTCAATCGTTACAGTGTTACATACACTGACCATCTACACAAACTCATCCTGAAAGCCTGTTCACATTGAGCTCATCTTGAGAAATAGAATACCACCAGACTGGCCCATTAAAACTGTATAAATAATGCTGCATGCTAAAGAGCTGTAACGTTAATCTACATGTTTATCATTATATCACTTTTTGGGTTATTGCTTACATACTACATTAGCTCACAATTATGGGCAGGCACTTAGTTTTTTGTAAGCGGTTCTTCAGCTTGTCAGAACACTGCAAGACATTTTAATTTTATTTATTTTTCAGTATACTAACAATATGTTAATAAAGCTGTTATTTGACATTTATTTGAAATAATATAATGAAAAACCAGTAACAAAAAACAGCTCTTGCTGCAGCTCTTCACATTTACCAGCCAAGTTTAAGACGATTAATCAGTTATTTGATGTTTAATTCACAATCATGATTGGCTTTTAAAATAATCACTTTTTGCAGACCTAGAACCAAGCAAATTCAACATGTCACTTTCTTCACTGTAACTAAACTTCAGTGGTAACAGCAGATAATTAATGACTGTATAAATCAGTGCATAATTATATGGTATAGTGATGGGCGTGCATCTGCTGTGAAAAACACCAGTTTAGTTTGAGTTTAACAAACTAAACTCCTTCAATGGCTTAACTTATACCATATTTTTCAGATATAATCTTAAGCATTATTATTAAGTTATGCAGTTATGAGAATGAGGAATTGAAGTGTGTGTGTGTGTTTGCGTGTATCTGTATTACCTGTTCAATGATCTGTCGGATGGTGTTGAGACGCACCACCCCGGAAGACTTCTCTGACCCTGCATCTTTGGGTTCCGTTTCTAATGAGTACACATTACAAAACACAGTCAATGATGCTTTTCTACAGTAAACCACTGTCATCTACTGTTAGATAATTAAGATTCATACCTTAATTAAATGACTGGCTTCTTATTCGGCTAACCAAGAACTACACTTTATTTAGTAACAACTATGAAACTAACATATAACTTCATGAGGAACTCAAGTTTAGGCTCTTTAAGGGTTTAAAGAATATCTCCCTAAAAGCAGTCTAAAAGCAGCAATGTAAACACAAGCAGTGAGTGAAATGTCAGTAGCTGGTCTGTGCTGGTTTATGCAGCAGACCCTAGTGATACTCACTGGCAACAATAAACTCCTCTGGGAGTTCAGTGGCCAGTTTCTCACTGGCGGCATCAGCTATAGGTCCAAACAGCACCACGGGCCTTCTGAAACCAGCTATAGAAGTGGCAAAGAGAGAAAACAGGCATTATTAGTCGAAACCCACCAAAGTGTCTGAACTATACTGATAAACACTCAGGTTTAGAACAAGATAAGGTAAGTGTCTAAGACCTCGTTTTAATCCACAGGTCACACTTATAATAATAGAACTCTAAAAACAAATGTTTATGGCATTTATTGTTGTTAACCAGGAAAAAAGCCTATTTACATCCTCTGCCAGAAGAGTGATGACACATGCATCTTTGGTGGCCATAGTAAAATCATTTTACTAAAATCTATAAACGAAGGACCAGAGATTGCTGCTGTGTTTTCTATCCATATATAAAACATGTACAAGGCTCCCTTTCTTAGTGGACTAACTGTGAATTTTTCCAGGCAAATGTGCAACCTCATTATTACCAATTACTAATTTGCTCAATCAAAGTTACAAGAAAAAGAATTCCTATTCAAAATTGCAGTTTGGGACACAAACTAAATAAAAGCTTTTTTTGTATCAAAGTATACACTCGTGATCTCAAGGCACATACACCATATCAGGTCCATGTCAGGTCCCTGGCAACAAATACAACACAAAAAAACCTCTTCTTCTTACATTTTGTTGAATTTTTTCACACTTGTAACTTTAAGAAATTCTTTTGAAAACGCAGACTGTAAACAATGCTATCTGTCTGCAAGATGGGGAGATATTGTTGCACAAAGAAATTATTTTCTGTAGAAAGAAAAACACAAGTTACACTGTCGCGTTTGTCATTTCTTGACGTCAAAACAGACTTTGGTGTAACACTCACACTTTCAGCCTTAATGTCACACTCACGCATTAAATTCTCAAGCCACTCCCCAATTCAGCCCCTTTCTTATAAGAGAATTATGCAAGTAAAAATGATGCTGTTTTTGTGATTCTTAAAGTTTTTTGTCTGTATTTGCCTGTCTCTCCTTCTCTCTGCATTAGCGGTAATGGGACAAGTGATGCATGCTGTGTCTGTGTCTCTGTCTGTGTGTGTGTGAGTGTGCTTCCCACAGGCTTTGGGGGTAGACAGTGCTGGATCTGACGAGGCTGTTAAATGTTTAATCAGCCCCGCTTCCTCCACCAGAACGTTAAACTGATGTGCTTGCCATCCAAAATGTCACCTCACTGGGGCACAGCACTACAGCTCTCTTTCATGGCTTAATCTAATACAGCCTAATTATTCTCCACAGACCTGCTCTCCATACAGCCCCTCTGTCCACTCCCCATTTTCTAAATCTATCACTCTTTTGTTCTAGCTCTCTCTGCCTCTCTCTCTCCCTCCTAAGAGCTTACCCTCTCGGAGCACCACTCGTTCATAGGCGGGGAAGCGGGTGGAGACAAGGCCAGTGCTCAGATCTTCTCGAGTCTTGCGCAAATCCTTCTTCTTGGCTGCTCTCTGGCCACGGAGCCTCCAGAAATCAGCCCTGTCGCCACTCGAGCCCTTATGCGTGTGCTGGACGTTAGTCATCTGGTCCGCTCTGTTCACACAGAGACACATGGAAGGAGAGGGAAGGAGATGGAGAAGGCAGAAGAGAGGGAAGAAGATGATGAAACAGAGGAGAAACCAGGCAGAGAAAGCAAAAATCAAAAACTAAAAGTTATAAATGCCTTACACAAATAAGGTGGAACAGATAAAAACACCATGAGCATATATGTAAGAATTAGTGCTGCAACATGTTTTGCTATTCTGACAAGTTACTGTCACTGTCCGATCAAAACCCCATGTTTACATTTTTTTCAGGTTTTTTTATGTAAACCACGTCAGCAGCCCTTTACATGGTGTTGTATTTGCATGACTAATGGTCCAAAAGAATGTTTTTCCTCCTCTATATAGTTAATAAGGCTGTGTTCCAACATATAAATAATACATTAGTAGACTAAGTTGATTATTTATCTTCATGCTGTATACATAAAAACACAACCACCTTACCCCAACACACACACACACACACACACACACACACACACACACACACACACACACACACACACACAAGAACAGTTTAGTTTAGGTTTTATAGTGCATAAAACCTATTACAGCCTATTAGAATTGGATCATGCCATTACTAGTTAAAACGTTAATAATGAGCCTATTGCAGTCACTACATGACAACATCTAAAATTTGATTGGTTTAGGTTAAAAAGTATTTTTCTAATGTCCTGTTCTTTAGCTTTTTCTATTCTGATACCAAACATTTCTTGGCTGAACATTTTTGACCAAACTATCACTTTATGTGGTCAGTTATCACTATAATGCAGTCACATTCTAGTAGCCAACAAAGCTAAGTAAGAAAGGGTTCTGTGGGTGGGCTGAAGGCTATGAACCAGATAGTCCCATCTGCTGCATCTTTCACATCACCAAGCTCACCTGCTTTTGTTGGGGATGATCCCTTTCTCCAGCAGCTGGTTTTCTTTGCCTACCCGGATGGCCAGCCAGTTTCCTAGCTTGCCATCATATAGCGTGTCCACCACCTTAAAGATGTCCCCTCGTGAAAAGGCCAAGCACTGAGGCTGCTCCTTCTCATAGTCAAAGTGCGTCCGAATGAAGAAGGAGTCTCCCCGGCCGGACACAAGAATGTCCTCATAAACTAAGAAGCAAACAGAGGCGCTTTTGAAAAACCTGAATTTGAATGAAGTGTCAAGAATCACCAGCCAACTTATGACTGGGGGTCACCAATGGTATTCATTTCACAGATTGCTATTCATTACCTTTTAGAATGATGGAATTATGATAATTCTGCTAATTACTTTGTTCTCCTATCAACTGTTCATGTTGGAGTAGAGAAAAACAGACATCACTGTTCCCATTTTCCACAGCTGAAGGTGCTGCAGAAGTGACAAGTTTTTGTCCTGAGCTTTTGTCATTAGCCCTCTGAAGAACCTCTGCTCTCCCTCTGTCCCACCTCAACCCAAACGAGCTTCAACCCACAGCCAGCCAGCAGAGTGTCAGCCCTGACTCTAGCCTTCATTCAGCCCACAGGCAACAGAGAGAGAGAGAGAGAGAGAGAGAGAGACTGAGAAAGAAAGAGAGAGAGAAAAGACAGAAGACAGAGCTGACAGTAGAGGTCAGTGCTGATTGTCCAGTTGTCTCCATGGTGAATAATTCACCACAAGCACCAGGCTGTTAAGTTTAAAAAGGCATTAGATGGGGCTGACTACACCTCAGATTAGCCATTAAACACACAGCACAGGCACCTCTTCACTACACACAGACACACACAGACACAGACACAGACACACACACACACACACACACACACACACACACACACACACACACACACACACACACA
>JBBPCZ010000017.1:15875631-15898185 GCA_037974445.1 Brycinus macrolepidotus | reverse complement strand
TTTTCTTCTGAAGAAGCCATTCTTTTGTTGATCTGGATGTATGTTTGGGATCATTGTCATGTTGAAAGGTGAAACTCTTCTTCATCTTCAGCTTTCTAGCAGATGCTTGAAGATTTTGGGCCAAAAGTGCCTGGTATTTAGAGCTGTTCATAATTCCCTCAATCTTGACTAAAGCCACAGTTCCAGCTGAAGAAAAGCATCCCTAAAGCATGATGCTACCACCACCGTGCTTCACAGTGGGTATGGTCTTCTTCTGGTGATGTGAAGTGTTTTTCTTGCACCAAACATACCTTTTGGAATTGTGGCCAAAAAGTTCAACCATGGTCTCATCTGACCACAACACATTTTCCCACACGGTTTTGGGAGACTTGATATATTTCTTTGCAAATTTTAACCGTTTTTTTTTTTTTGGTAAGAAAAGGCTTCCATCAACCCTGCCCCACAGTCCAGACATGTGGAGAATACCGGAGATTGTCGTCACATGTAGTACACAACCAGAACTTGCCAGAAATTCCTGCAGTTCCTTCAGTGTTGCTGCAGGTCTCTTGGCAGCCTCCCTGACCAGTTTTCATCTAGTCTTTTCATCAATTTTGGATGGACGTCCAGAACTTGCCAACGTCACTGCTGTCCCATATTATCTCCACTTTTTGATGTCTGTCTTCACTGTGTTCCATGGTATATCCAATGTTGTGGAAATGTTTTTGTACCCTTCTCCTGACTGATACCTTTTAGCAATGAGAGCCCTTTGATCCCGTGTAAACTCTCTGCGAACCATGGCTTTTGTTGTAGCAGGCAACTGAGTAAATGTCAGGGAAATCCTACTTGGACAGCTGAACTTTATTTGGGGTTAATCAGAGTCACTTTAATTGATGTCAGGTGTGTACCCAAGAAGACTGAATGCTGTAATTAAATCAAAAGGTGCTTCAACAAAATTTTAGTTTAAGGGTGTGCACACTTATGCAACCAGCTTATTGTATGTTTTTTATTTTTTTATATTTTTTTCCCTACCAAATTTGTTTGTTTTTCAATTGAATTGTATAGGTTATAGGTCACATTAAAGGTGGGAAAAGTTTTGAAATGATTTTTTGTGGTCTCATTAAAAACCTGGCATTTTAACAGGGGTGTGTACACTTTTTATATCAACTGTACAGGTTTGTTAGAGTAACAGACTTGTTTGATAGGCCTGTCACAGTCATTACATAATCACTTGATCTCTTATTAAAACTAACAAAATGATTTTCCACAGCAGTTAGCTTTCACAATCAGATGTTTATATTCACAGAATGTGAAACTAATGTGTTTTTATCAGTTGAGCTGAGGCAAATGCATTTGAGACACATCATCTGTCCTATGAAAACAACAATTCTTCGTTCTGACTGGTGCTATAAGACCTTTAGAGAGAAGCAGTGAGTAATGACTTTTCATATGTGCTCAAGATGTTTGTAGTCAGTTGCTACTATGTATTGACGGCTAGGAAACAAGATAGCTCATCAGCCAGTTTAACCACTTGAACTTACCTTAACTTTACTTGCACTTACAATGAATAAAAAATGACTATTAAAATGTTAAACACAATTTTTATATGGTAGTTCATCGCCTACTTTTAGAATGTGTTCAGCTATGCTACACTGTCCCATTGAGAGTGTGTTGTTCACCTGTGCTGGACAGAAACTCAGAGGTAAAGCGCTCTAGCCCAGAAACAAAGCTTTTCCATTAGCACAGGGCACAAAAATAAACCTTCCCCATAGACGGCCGCAGCAGGCCACACATACACACACACACACACACACACACACACACACACACACACACACACATACACAGTTTCTGCCTCATGAATATGCATGAGGCTGATGACTGTAGTATGATCACGAGAGGAAAAAAACATGGAAGGAAGGAAGGTTTGCAGAGGTACAAATGTGATGACCCTCAACTTAGCCTGCTCTCTATCTTTTTATTTTGCCCTCTCTCTCCCTCCCCCTCTCCTGCTCCCAGAGTGACTATAAAGGATGCATAGCTCAATGCAGGTTTGATGCAGGTTTGACGGGGTTCTTACTTTAGCACCACTCTGCACTCCGCAGTGTACGCGTGTGCGTATGTGTGGTTTGGGAGGGAGGCTTTAAGTGCTAATGCCCGGTTTATAAATATGTATGTATGTCTGCAAGTCTATGTCTGTGTGTGAGAAAAAATACATGAATCTACTAGTGTATGTGTGTATATACATGAGTGAATGAGTCAGCAAACAGTAAACAACGGAGCAGCAGATGTGCAGAACTCACCCATACATCTCCTCATCCTCCGGACTGGGACGCAGCAGGATTTTGGGTGTTGTCTTGACTGCTGCTGATAAACACACATTGTGATGAGATTAGTTCCAGTTTTATATACACCACAGATGTATTCTGACTAACTGTCAGTTGCATGAACTTTGCCCTCAGATCCCTATCAAGGCAGACTAGGGAAGTGATGGAATTTCCTATGATGATATCAGTGATGGTCACAGTTTTCAGTATTATTATACAGGATATGTTTAGAAGCACAGACACGGATGTCACGACAAGCATGACAGACAATTTTATTCAATCACTCACAACTACGATTTAAATTTGAAATTATTCCTAGCACTAGTAATGTTTACCATTCAGATTATAACCATGTACACAATTGTTGTATTGGGGCTTTTTCACACTTAACTTATGACAGGGTTCCTGACCTAACAAATGCAACTTCAGTTTACTCAACTCGCTTTCACTGGTGGTTAACAACTTTCTCTGTTAACCCAAGGATTAATCGTTCTGTGCACACAAATTATGTTACACAAGTGTGGTGTTAATGTTGAACTGTCAGTACCACAGAATATGGGACTCAGTTGGCTTAGTTTTAAAAGAAGGAATAAATAATATTATGTAATTATGCAGAAAGTATAGCATTAACAGTAAAAAGCAATGTTGTTGCCGCAGTCACTGTTATAGTGCTTACTGGAGTAATACTTTACATCACAAATGTCACAAAGAAAATGAAAGGGCTGACCCTGATTGGTCAAGGAGCTCCAAAATTCCCTAACTTAACCTAATAAAGCCTTAATAAAGCCTTCACAGAGGAGTAGAGGCTCTAACTGCAATAAAGGGGTGGACAAGCTATGAAACAATACCCCGGATTTCAGAAGTAGTGCTGGATGAGCAAGCATCCAAATTATGCATCAACCTGTCTCTTTGTTTACAGAACAGTCATTCAAAAGCAGAGGATCTACCTGGAGGCTCCTCTGGTTTTGGTTCTCCTCGATCCTCCTGCACTGCAGACGGCTCTTCTGTTACCCTGTAAGGAGAAGAAGTGGCAGACATCTTGGGGAGTCTGTTCTGAGGGTCCTCCCTGGAACCATTAAAAAGCACCAGACATTCAGACATTACTCTCCAGCACCACAGAACTACAGATACAATGACTGAACAAGATTTAAAGTGTCTACATCCAGAAGTACAACTTGTACCAAAAAATTTTTGTTATGTGCACTCTTACTTTATCCCTTAGCATGTTTTTGTTACTGAGCCTTTAGCCTTATATATGTAAAAGATCTCTTGTTCTGATTGGCAGCTCAAATGTTGTGCCTTGCTCAAAAAGTTTGGACTGAAAATCCTTAGAGAAAATATTCAGGTTGACCCTCTGGAAGGCTGCAATGGTGCATTTTTTCCCGAAAGCCTCTGCTACAGACGGCAGTAACAACACTTCTTATCACTTCACAACACAAATGTGCAGTCATATGAAAATGTGTTCTCGGCTGTCATGCCAAAATCATGATGTATTCAAGACAGTTCTTGCAGCTTAGTTGCTATATTGTTTAAGAAACCCAGGAAAATCAGTTTTTAATGATAGATGGGCCTGCTGCAAGGGTATTTTAGAAGCGGATTTTAAAGGTGAAGACATGCCTGTTTTATTTATATGCAGGCTTCAAATATCAGTGAGCAGAGGAAGGGAACTTGCTGTTTGTCACTGTCAAAAAAAAAAAAAGCTTTTTCAAAACTGTAACTTTATGAACAGAAACACATCCTTATTATTTATTAAGATCATTTAAAAAACTTAAAAGAATTCCATTTCTGTTCAATGGTTTATCAGTTCATAGCGCAGAAGTATTTTAATATTTTATGACAGCTGCGTGTTGCTAAGTGATATCTGTCACAGTCCCAGACTGTTTGGAACACGCATTTAGCTCAGAAATGGGATGAATGTGACAAAAGCGGAGCAGACTCCTGGGTCTGAAAACAATATGGGCTAGCCAGACTACCCGCAGTGCAACAGGCGTACCTTGCATTCTCTCGCGGCACTTCGTTGGAGGAGTGTGAGGAGAGGTCAGATTGCCGTGACCTTTGGTCATCTTGTGGTGAGTAGGAATGGTAAGACTCCATCTCAGAGATATCTGAAACCAAGCGCAGACAGGAGGGAGTCAGAGCACAGCTGAGAGTCTGCTGTAATGAAGCCCTCCACCAGACAGGGCCCAGGAGAGAGTGTAATGCCCCCCCTGCTATCACACATAGCTCCGAGAGTTATTGTCGGCTTTGTGTTAATGTGCTGGGATCTGCCTCGTCATAACACAGTCAGGGTTTTTAACCGTCACTGTTAGGGGTGTAAATCTTTGACCTCTGAAAAATCTGATTCAATTACGATTAATGAGGAAGCAATTCACTGCATCATGAATTGTCAAATTTCACCCCAATTCAGCTAATGAAATAAATCCAAAGTCTAACTGTTTTGGTCTAATTCATAAAAATAAAGAAGTGACTGAAAACTATTTACATGCTATAAAAAAACATATACAAAAAAAATATATAAACATATATTAATAAATATTGGTTATGTGTTACATAATACGCAATCATATTGACTATTATAACTGTCATCGTGAACGTCAGATCTATTTTCACAATTGAAAATAGTCAAAGTAAAATTAAGAACACGATAACATATGGCCAATAAGAAAATATTTTATATTTATATTACATTTTTAAGGTTTTTTCCAAAGTAAAAAGTCAGAGAACTTTATACTGGCCAATAAATAAGTGCTTGAAAATTATTACTGAATATAGTCCATTCGAACATTCCATAATTAATGCAGTTGTATTGTCACCTTCAAATCACGGTATTTTTACACCCCTAGTAATGTGATTATGCTTTTAGAAGAATGGTCCAAAAAGTGTAAAATGGTTTTTCAGCAGCAATGTATGGTAAACATTTATAAAAGTGTTACAAAGAGGCAGAACTGTGTGTGTGGGTTTATTTGTGTGTGTGTGTGTGTGTGTGTGTGTATATGAGGCAGAGAAAGAGAGGGAGATTGTAAAGGGACAGATCTGACAAAATGGACACCCTTTATGCCACAGGAGATGTGTAAGAGACAATCAGACATGTACAGTGAACTGTCTTGGACAGCAGAGCCATTAGCAGATACCCGTTTATGCCCATCCGCACTCCAAAGCCACAAATACACCTAAAACAGTATCTGAAACAGGTCAACTGATAGAGCTCTACTTTTTCCAGGAAAGGTCCTGTTAATGCAAGCAGGATTAACAACAACAATATGAAGCAGCTGTTCAGAGCAGAAGGGTTAGGTACAGAGGTACAAAGCAGAGGTGAGAGTGATTGCGTGAGAGAGAGAACGAGGAAAGGGAAAAAGAAAAAGACGGGTGAGGGACGACAAAGAAGGAGTGAGTTACTGTGTGGCTGGGTGCTGCTGGTGAGCATAAGTGCAAGTCCGCTGCTTTAACACAACTCTTCAGCTCCTCACAGTGCCAGTGGTGGCCAGTGCAGCATGCCTAAAACACACTCTGTTACTTAAGCACAAGACACACATACACTCGCATTCTCTCTCCCACACACACAAACAGCACATACACATACCAGCCAGGTCTCCGACCTTAACCAGGTAAAGCACTGAACAAGAATATACTATGACAGACAAAGACATGCAAACACTAGTGTAAATGATATTTTACCCTGTGGGGCTTGGTTTGTTGATGGGATGTGTGTTGCCACGGTTTCATGAAAGCTCAGAATGACAAATGATTTTGATTAGATCAGGGTCTATTGGCTATTTTAAATTATTATTTTGATTACTATTGTTGAGATCCGTGGCTATTCATAAAACATGCATGCCCAGGCCTAACAACACCCCTCCACATCACTACATTAACCCCTAAACCCTAAAGGTCTATATGTTGGCCCACATTTCAGTTTCTCACTAACCTACAGTTTCTAACTTATTTTTAACAGAAGTTACTGGACAATTTATAACAGTTACTGGAAAAATAGGCCTTGAAATGAACGCTTAGAAGTCAAAGTCATAGCCGGGGATAACAATTTAATGTTAATTTTTTCTCACTTGCAACTCATAATAATCAGAGGAAGTTCTGGATTCTGATCAAAACCACCATTTGTGTAACTAAGCAGAAGAGCCAAAATGACATTTGAATTATTTACCTTGAATTTGAAGAATACTTCTAATAGTATGTTAATAAAACAATAATGTGTGTAGTATTACAATCATGAATATTTCATAACAATACAAAAATAAATTGGTTCATTTTTTTTTATATGAATATCAATAAACCCAAAAATTTAAGGTAACCAGGTTACTTTTTAAAAGGCCCATATCCTACATTTTTCTTGTATTTTATTTATTTTCCTGAGTTCCAATTACAGTAGACTTGTGGTCTTATCCACCAAAAATATCATAATTTATATGGTCATTTTCCAACTCTCTTGGAACATTTTTCACATGAAGATATGGGCCCTTAAAACCTAAAACAAATTTTACAGCGTGGGGAAAAAAACATATTTTACCATTTTAAACATGTTTTTTTTTCACTGTTTGACATCAAAACAAATAAAACAAGTTGTTCTGAAGCTCAGCACAGAATGTAAATCCAAATGTAATTGTGTGTTTAATTAATTACATATTCTTTAGCTAGCTAACGGTTCGTTTCTGGTGGTTAGTACTACAGTTTAAAGGGTTAGTAACTGAGCATTTCTGTTGATGTTGTGTGTTTTTATCTGATGAATGAAAATGCATGTTTCACAAAGTGAATGAAGGCCTTGCTGAGCTTTTCCTTTTTTTCCAGAGCTCTGTAGGAATGAGCCTTCCCATCTGTTGGGTGGAGATGTAATTACAGCCTGTCGGACACTCAAGAGAGGACAAAACCACAGAGTCGGAGAGAGAGATGGGACAGCTGCTGAGACACTCCTTTGCTCGCTCACTTACTCAGCACAGCCACAAACAGAACACAGCAAACCAGCTACTCCACCATCACTGGCTATTTACATCATACAGCTACTGTACAACATACAAACACACACACACACACACACACACACACACACACATACACACACACACACACACACACACACACACACACCCCTACTGACAAGACATATTCAACACATCCATCACAGACAGAAAGATATACAGATTCAACTAAAGGGAGTAATAGAAGAAGCACTCACACACACACACACACACACACACACACACATCAGGTCTGACAGTGCAGGTTTCAGTAGAGCACGGAATATGAATATATTTTACATGAAAGATACATAAAACATAATTACATTATCCCCCTAAACGCAAACATACACACACAATCTTCAAGACCACTTCTCTCCTAACTAGGCCTCAGTGATGTGTGGTCTGGTTGGTAGGGGCTGTAGTGAAATGAAATGAAAATGAGAGAAATGAAAATAAGAGAGCAACCACGCAGAAACATATAGGAGCTGGATGTAAGATATATTCATGGTCAAGTTCCACAAAAACAAAGGACAGAGGTCTCTCGGCATCTTGGAAACTGCTAGCTTTTAAAACCAGAGCACACCAACCCAAAGCACCCCAAGAAACACCATCAAACCCAAAACTTTGGGCCAGTGTGCCATAAATCTCTGAGGCTATGTTTCGTAGTTTGCCATTAGCATCCAGACATCCACTTCTAACACCCACCACCAACACCATGGATGTCTTTTATCTCTAATAATCAGTGCATTTTTAAAAACTGCCTCTACATTTGTCCTCCCAGATCACGGTCATTTTAATCAATCCCTCATTAAGTACCTGAAATAGGAATACTGGAATATTAGTCAAAATAGAAATTGTTTTAAAAAATATAAAAACTTGCATCCTTTTTAACGTGGAGTTTGTGTTTTTATTTTATGTTTAATTTATATATATTTTTAAATCTCCAATCTCCTATAATCTCTTACTACGTTCCCATGTCCTTTTTGTTACATACTAATCAATCACAACATTAAAACCACTGACCACTGAAATAAATAACACAGATTCAAGGCACCTGACAAGAGATGGGATATATTAGGCAGCAAGTAGAACAGTCAGTTCTTGAAGCTGATGCGTTGGAAGCTGGAAAATGGGCAAACGTAAGGATCTAAGCAACACTGACAAGGACTAAATTGTAATGGCTAGATGACTGGGTCAGGTCATCTCCGAAATGGCCGGTCTTGTGGGGTGTTCGCAGTATGCAGAATGTAGTTCTTACCAAAAGTGGTTCAAGGAAGGACAACCAGTGAACCGGCGACAGGTTCATGTTTGTGGGTTGCGAGGGCTAGTCTATCTGGTGAAATACCACAAAAAGAGTTATTATAACCCAAATGGCTGAAGAAGTTACTGCTGGTTATGATAAAAAGGACCTGTCAGAGTGCCACGCAGACCCCTGCCCACTGCCAAGAGTGCCCAGAACTGGACCATGGAGCAATGGAAGAAGGTGGCCAAGTGACTGTTTCTTTTACATCATGTGGATGGCTGGGTGCATGCGTGCTGCTTACCCAGGGAAGAGATGGCATCAGGGTGCACAATGAGAAGAAGCCAAGCTGGCAGAGGCAGTGTGATGCTCTGTGCAATGTTCTGCTGGGAAACCTTGGGTCCTGGCATTCATGTGGATGTTACCTTGACACAAACCATCTACCTAAACATTGTTGCAGACCAAATACACTTCTTTGTGGCAACAGTATTCCTTAATGGCAATAACTGGCTTCTTTCACTAGCCACACTGCAATGCCCTGCCACATTGCAAAATTGTTCAGCAATGATTTGAAAAACATGACAAAGAATTCAAGGTGTTCACCTGAGCATCTATAAAATAACAAGTCCACTTGTAACTGGTCCAAACTAGTAAACTTGTCAGTTCTTATGCAAGAACAGCACAATGTTGGTATTTACACTAAAATGTTGGTCATTGTGCTCTGGGTTTTACAGTTTTGAGGGCGCATTCTTGAGGTAGAGATGGTATTAAATCAGTTCTTCACAGCCAGTCTATGTCATGCTATAGATTAAATTCAGAATTTGACACTATATCATCACTACAGATTCTTGAAGAGCCTTAAACCTTTGTGGTGTATTTATATGTATTTCATCATAAAATCAAGACTGCAAACAGAATGCAGACATGCACAATGTCTGTTCTAAAAAAACAAATGAACACATAAGCACGATATTACATTATGCTAAGCAAACCACAAGCACTGCAGTATCTGAGTGAATAAAATTACGCTAATCATGATAGTGACGTTGGAGTGTATGAGAGTGTGCTATATAATGTAGCATGAATAACATTACCAATATAATTCCCACCCAAAGTTTCTGCAAACATGTTTCTTTACAGCTGAGCTTAATGCTTCTGCTACTGCCTGTGTATTGTCAATCAGCAATAAGAAACTTCAGTAGAGGTTTACCTATGAATGATATATAAAAAAACAGAAAAGTTTCTAGAAGGTCATGTTCAACATGAAAGATTTGACTCCAAGTGACACTGACTTCACTTTCTGCCATTGGTCACCAGAATTAAATAAATCACCACACAGAATTAACAATGAATAAAATAGTTTATTGATTAGGGAGAGTATTAAAATTGAAGTTAGCAAAAATATATGGGCACAAATGTGAAAGCTTCACAATTATTAAATGCACAATGTGAAAGCTTCACAACTTTGCCATGGCACAGTCAAGAATAAGGATTAATGGCAAACAGAGAGTATGTACTGCAGTGTCTCTGACGTCCTTCAGCTAAAAGTATGACATATTATCTGTGAAAAAAGAACAGAAATAGAATTGCTCTTGTTGAACAGATTGCTTTGTTTTCTCAGTGCATCAGTGCATCTCTCTGGCATCACACTGCTCAACAAGTCCAAGCATGATGCTGTGAGTCTTGTTTATGGTAAAGCAAAAACTCAGCATTAAGATCTAATAGTAATGAACAAGAATATGGAAAATGTACTCTTTGGCTTTAACAAATTTATACGCTGCCACAGAGAATGGGGAGTCATTGCCCATGAACCAAAGGTGAAGTAATGCCACTGGACCGTAACACCACTGTAAAGACTGAGGATGTGACAGATCCTGTTTGAAGATTGTACATTCTCATTTTGAACCTGTTAACTCACGTGCTTATAAGTGACTCATTTCAGGCCATGCAGCTAGAAAATGTGCATATGATATCACTAATCTGATTTATCTGATCCAATTAATGTTATCTGCTTTTAATTAAAGTATGATGCAGTAGAGCAAGCAGGCAGAGCAAACGGCTCATTACGCCTGATGGAGAAATGTAATAGGGTCAGGTTTTTCATGTTAACTGTGCTGGTCCAGGATCAGCTCCATTAAAACATTCATTAGGACATCAAAGGCAAAAACCGATCCTACATCGGCACTCTCTCTAAAGTATGCTACAACTACACCCTGGAGCGTACAATAAAGACAGAGCCGGTCCTGACAATGTTTGGGCCCTATGCAAAACTAATTTCTTCCAGTGCGTGGTGTCATTAGATGCTTCCAGTGTCTGGTTGACTGGGCTGATGGCTTTTTGTTGTTGGAGGAGGGGTATTTTTGTTTTGCTGAAGACTGGGGTTTGTTTTGTCGACTGGTAAAGAATAGAGGATTCACTGTCATGATGTTTCTTCTGTTTCCGTGACCAGAAGGACAGTTGGATTTCATCCTCTCATTGAAACACGGACACCCAGGGCCCCTGCATAATTTTTGGGGCCCTATTTTGAATACATGGCCAACAAGTCCAGAATAGAGGACTTGTTTACCAAGATATCTTGTTTAATTTAAGGTAGCCCTGAACTGAATACTAAGTTTCTCTGTTCTCTGCAATTGCTGAGACGCACAATGAGCTAAGCGAAGAAAGGGTCAAGCTGCATGGCTGCCATTAGAGAGGCTAAAACTCACCGTCAGGCTCAGAGTCGCTGTCTGCGAGGGCTGGAATGCGCACCAGGATCTGTCTGTGGTCCCTCTGCACCACCAGCTGCAGCTTTCCCCGAGACTTCTCAATCAGTTTCCCCGCATCTGTCAGAGACAGATTCTCAGTCACGGTCCCGTTAATCTAGAAAAGGCAAAAAAATATATTAAAAGTTGTTGGTTTGTGGGGTCACATTCTAGTACTGGTCAGATCAGAGTAATTAGTAATTAGAGTAATTAGAGATTTGATGAGTCAAATCTGGTGTGCTAAATGAGAAACTATGCAGTGCTGTGGCCCCATCAAAAGACAATTAGCAAAATATTCAGAATATATTTTGCTGATCGTTAGAAACAAAGGTTCTACAGAACCTCCGAAGTTCTTAACTCTTAGAAGTTGCAGTTATCGCAAGCAGTAACAGTGTGGAATATTCTGTATGATTATTTCTCACTTGTAGCTCATTGAAACAAGCAGAGAAATTCAAGGGGCAAATTTGAAAGTTTCAATCGACAGCAAATTTGTGTTTGTAAGCAAAAGAGATATTTTATAATTTGAATTTGATGAAGTCAGGAACAGTCAGACAAGACATTTGTTCCAAGAAAAGAAAAAACATCTTTTAAATTTTTGGCATGTTTTTGAAATTTTAGGGTAAAGCCAAAAATAATGGAAAACCATGAGAAAAATGCTTTCAGAGAATGAAAGTCCAATGTGTAAGTCCTTTGTTGTGTAACTGGATGTATTAACACAAGTACTTATACAACTACATTCAATTATAGTCAGATGACAGTAACAACTATTGACTTCTGAGCTCTGTGAAAATATATGAAGAGAAAAGAAACAGACATGGTGTCTGAGGCTTTAATACAGCAGGATCTGTCCTGTGGTGAATCAAATTAGGTTCTGAACATGAGTCATTATGCACTGAGAATGATACCATTATGCATCAGGTCTGATAGGCACCTTGAGAATGATGTCTCCCTCCTGTAGGCTTCCGTCTCTGGAAGCGAGTCCAGAGCTTGTCATCTCTTTGATGAAGATCTGGCTGCCCAGTCGGAGACCATACTCTGTAACAAAGCATTAAAAAAAGCTACTCACTGTTCAGTGATCTCAACGACAACCATGGCAACTTGATTCAAACCACAACTACCTCAAACTCAATCACTAACAACATGATATGAACTACAATGACCTCAAGTTCCACCGTAACAACCAGACCTGAACTGCAACGACCCCAGAATCAACCATAACAGCCTGACTTGACCACAGTCCAGCCCACCCTGAGGCAAGTGACTTTACAGCCTAGCAAAGAGCAATACAAAGCCGATCAAATCAAGGCAAAATTTGGAGTACTGATCCCTCTCAATACAACTTTATACACCACAGAAATTCTCTAGAATCTAAAGCTGCCCATATTAAAAAGAATACTAAAATAGTTCACCAACAATAAGAATTATAATTGACGTGTAACACAGTTCATTCTATAATGTAAATATATTGCTGGTCACGTTAGCAGCATTTAACCAAACTGCAGGGTATTTTCAGAACAGTAAACCCTTAAGCCTTAAAATGTAAGAAACTGGTGGTCGTTCCCTGCGAAAAAATGGTGATTCATGAGTAAGCAGTAAATAGGGTGGTGTTGAACTTGTGTCCAGTGGTCCACCCGGCAAGGCCATGTGCTATTAGACGCTGGTGAAAGATGAGGGGAGACGAGGCGTTATATGCAAAATCATGAGACACGTTCTCTCCTTGGCAATCGCTCGACTGAGTCGCCATAAATAAATCAGATTAAAATATCATCACGGCTAGCCGAGAGAAAAAAACAGCCTATATACGAGAGAAAGGGAAAAAGTGAGAGAGCCAGAGAGACAGAGATGCTAGCTGACCTCATTGTAAACACGAGATGTATTTTTCATGCTGCACCTGCAGAGGTATATGCATTACTTCTATAATATCTGCCATACTGTACTCCTATAAGTAATTTTACCTCATAGTTAACTCTCACTCTGGGAAATGAAGGAGTGAAGAAGTGCCAATCATTTACCAAACATATCATTTCTCAGTTAAGATCTTCTAATAAAGCAAGAACCTCATTAGATTTAGATCAAGGCTGTACAACATAAGGACTTGGGGCCATACAGGCCTTCAGCTGGGCCTGTGACAGTTATTACATAATCACTTGATCGCAATTATTTAAGACGACTGCACTTATTAAAGCTGACTGCACCTACTTTCCACAGCTTTCCTTTTCATAAGTTTACATTGTAGCAAATAGAACAGGAGTCGGGTGGGTTTTTATTAATCAAGTTGAGCCAAATACATGTAAATTAAAAAAAAACTCAGAAAACACTTTCATTGAGACACGTCCTGTGTCCTATGAAAGGGTCTAATATCACAGGGTGTTCAGAGGGAAGCAGTGAATAGTATTTGTTTATTTGAGCTCAGTCTGTGTCTGTTGTCAGTTGGATAATTAGCTAATCGGCCAATTTGGTCAATTTAAGACAATTAAATTGTTAATAACAATTATTCATACAGCAATTGTGGCAGGACTACCCCCAGCAAATTCCATTAACTACAGCTATACAGCTCACTGCACAGTTTAGAATTTCCCCTGTTCTTAAGTATCTAATCTAACTCAAAAAGGCTTTATAGTTCAGTATGGCATGTTACAGTACAGAAAACACTAAACTGTGTAGTGTTACCCCAGGACTAGATTAGGGCTGTCACTTGTATTAATAATTAAGTAATCTAGCAATTATTTTGACAGTTAATCCAGTATAACTCATACGTAATTCATACGTTGTATACATGCAACAGCAAACATTTAATTGTACTTCACAGACATGAGATTTCTAACTACAAACATGTGCATTCGTGAGACCCTGCTGGTTTAAGTTTCCTCTCTTTGAGTGATGCGCACATAAGTAAGTGAAGTTTCTCACCTTCATTAGGCCGGTTCTTCACCAACAGCACATTAATGGGTGTATCCAGTGGTTCCAGGTTGCCCCAGTCTCTCCGGCGCCCCCTACTGGGCGAGGGTGAGTGATCTTGCAGCCGGTCTCTGCTATGACTTCTCATCATCTTCTCATCTGAGCGTGGTTCGTACCTCTTTGGGTCGTATCCTGGTCCCGGGTCTCTCCCGTAGCTTCCTGCAGGACTAACTCCTCCCCCGCGACCGATCTGCTTGTGGTAGCGGCTCTCTGGGCTGCCGTCACGCTCTAATGTGCGTCCTCGGCTCCCGTCCCGCCGGTAGCTCCTTTCGGGGCTGGGGGATCTCTCCAGGCTGCGGCCTCGGCTGCGCTCCCTCCTCCCAGGATCATAGTCTTGCCTGCGGTAGTCTGGTTCCAGGTAGTCCATGCGGCCCTTGTCCAGGCTGCGATCACGCTCTCGCTCGCGGGGGTAGCCCAGGCCCCCATTGCCCCTTGGGTAGTCTGAGTCTGGATCACTGTGCGTGCTGCGGTTGTCCTCGGCATAGTAGCTGGACAGGTTGTAGTCCCGGCTGTCCCTGTCTGGTGATGGAGGGCGCTTCAGGACAGCAACCTTGCGAGGCCTCTTCACTGTCTGCAGGGAAACATGCAAACACAATGCTGGTATGATGCAGGCAACAAATCTATGTAAATTAATTCATATGACACTTTCTGAGCAGTAGTTTGGCCAAAAATCTCATTTATGTAACCTTTTGCTTACAGGAAGTATAGTTGATCAACCAAAATGTGTATGTTATCTGATGTTTACTTCTTTAGTTTGCCAAAGGATCTACCAGGCCAATGTTTCTAACAAATAATGGAAATTTATAGACAGTTTAACATTACGCAAACTACATGCCTTATTCATCACATCTCAATCCACTTCAAATTTAAGAAGTAACCACAATCAGACCTGCTTATGTGGTACGAACATATTGTTGGACCATAGTACAGACACAATCCAGGCTTCAAGATGGTTACTACTTTTGTTTTCATCTACATAACGTAGGCTACTGTTTTAAGACAACATGTTTTTTAGACAATGTGTCTACAAGGTCATACAGAACTCACATAAGCAAGTCTATTAGAGATTACTTAACAACTCAACACGGACTGAGGCAAGTGTGTGCTAATTTAGGCACATAAATTGCTTGATATGAAACCTGATATGGAGCTGGTAGCATAAGATTCCATAGCTCAGTCATAAGATTCCATTACCTGACTGCTACATTAGCCACTTAGCTTCAGTGCAAATGTAAAGAAGGAAGCTACAAACATGTCTATGGTGAGTGACTAAATTTAGGGTGAGAGATAAAATGTGTAGCTTTTTTAAACATAAGAAAACACAGAAGGTTCAATTGGAGATCCACAGACATGCAGGAGAACCAAGCAGGCCTTGCCCAGGCCTGTCCGAAGCCTACTCACTATTTTGGCCACTTTCCCACATTTTCGGAGCTGCTGCACAGCAAAGGAATGAGACACACTGTCCATTGAGATGGCATTGACCTGCATAACCCGGTCATTCTCACTGTCAAACATCAAAAGAAAACACAGTCATACTAATTCAGAGTGAAAGCAAGGTTGATGGACCACATAATCCAAACTATGAAATAAACACATTATGTCCAGTAATTTACTCTATGCAGTTGTTAAAGGGTACCCAGAAAGGAAAGTGGCTAACGAATTAAATTAACACAAAAATTGTGAGATGCACAAAATGCACCTGCTGAAAGTTGAGTGCGCTAGTGTTTGTGCTGTATGAGTGCAGAAGAGTGGACATACTACAGTAAGCCATCAGCTGGGCCACCCTGCAGAACATCAGACACGATGATAGAGGTTTCACCGCTGTCCACGTTTGGGTTGTCCTTGCCCCCAGACACAGCTATCCCAAAACCCATCTTAGCATCCTAAGAGAGAAAAAGAGACAGAGTTAAAATAAAGGAAAAAAATAGTTAATACTTTTATTCTGTTATAACTCTAACAGGAGTAGAAAATCAAGTACATAGTTATGTAATTTCCATAGATAAACATTTGCAGTAGAAATGGTTAATACTGAAGCACTTTGTGAGTTTAAATGTGGCCATGTCATACGCTGCCACTCCTACCACAAGTCAGTTTGCGACAGGGCCGGCGTCAGAGCAGATCTACCGGGCTGGCATCTAACTGACTATGGGCGGGCACTCTCGATCGTGAACTATATTCATATGGGCGCTGGAGTGTGTGTAGGGGGGGTGTGGCGACTCGCCGGGGGGGCAATGCCTTCGAATGCCCCCCCTTGAGGCCGGCACTGGTTTGTGAAATATCTGCCTTACTACTGTTATTATAATTGCTGGAGAAACAACAGCTCAGGTACATAGTCATAGACCCTCCAAACTCACAAAGCGGGGGCAAGCTAGTGCTGAAGCGCTTAGCACCCAACAATCCTCTCCCTTGTTATCCTCTATTGTATCTCTCAATACAGTTCCAAACTGTTTCGGGATGCAATGCCCAGTGTAGACTGGAGTGGTGTAAAGCATGCTGGTATTTGACATAGGACATTTAAACCATTATATGCTTCCAACTTTGTGGCAGCAGTTAAGGGAAGGGTTTTTTCTGTTCGAGGATAACTGTCTCCCTGTGCACAAAGCAAGGTGCATAAGACAGGGTTTGATGACAGTGGTATGGAGGAACACCAGTGGCCTGCACAGAGTCCTTACCTCAACCTATCTGAGCACCTCTGGGATGAACTGGAACTTCATTTGCATCTGGACCTTTTCTTCCAAACATTAGTGACTGACTTGACAAGTGCTCTTAAATGGAGTGGAGGCTGTTACAGTCACAAAACAGGGGACAACTCTATATTAATGCTCATATGTTTGGACAGGGATGTCCAACAAGCTCATAAATGCTAAGGGTGATGGTTAGGTGTCTACATACTATATAGTGGCTATATAGTGTATAGTGGAATATTACACAGAGCTCAGCTCTGGACCCTAATAGACTCTAATAGTTTTGTAAAACAAATAACCTATCAGTTCTCAAACAAAAAAAAAAATACTGCTCCTACTGCCATAGTGCTTCAGAAAGGTGTTTGGTGCTGAACATTGTTGATATTGTAATTATATGATAATTAACAGATATCAAGACTTATAGCTTAGCAATACAGAAATCTGTCTGTTCCTAAAGTGCCCTATTTTTCCACTAAGCATTACCACCATGTCCTTGAGCAAGGCACTTAACCTCATGCTGTGGAAAGAAGACACCATGTTCACTCAAAACATTTTCACTGGCCAGATAACAAGCTTCTGTCAAACTGGTTTTGGGGGGGTGGGGGTGGGTGGATGGGTCAGAGTTAAAATGGGACAACCTAACAGCAATTAATGCTGACTACTGGTCAGTCAGCTGAATTTTTAAAGCGACCACGGCAAAGCACCGTGAACACTACTAGCATCCTGCTCTTTCCAAATCTCACCTACTTCAGTCTGTGATGTCCCTCTGCCCTGACCTTCATGTTCCTGAGAACAACAGTTCCCTTTATCAAACATGCCCATAGCACAGGTCAACACACCAAGCTATTTCCTGGATGTGTTAGACATCAAGATGGCACCAGATAGTTTGTGTGTGTGTGTGTGTGTGTGTGTGCGTGTGTTTATATGGGTGTGCAAACAGCTCTGGCCCACTCTGTGATTTCTCATGCTGAAGATAAGAAGAGCTTTTCCTGTGTGGTGAGAGGACAAATAAACGTGTCTGTTTTACAGAAAGGGGGAGAGAAAAATAGGGAGAAAGGGAGAGATAGAGAGAGAGAGAGAGAGAGAGAGACTAAAACCTGCAACTGGGACTGAAAACACAATCAGAAAAAGAAAAATGTCACTCAAGTCTCAGATTTTAATCGGGCCATGTCATGAAACTTACTTTTGCTTGCAAATTACATGCAAATTTTTAAAGTATAATATGTACATTGCTAAGGTCTCAAAATGCACCATTCACCCAGTCCTTACACATGATACATGGAAATGAGACCAAAATATTTTGATAAAAAATGAACAATATAACTATGTGAATGTGATTTGTAACAAAGCCTGCCACGGTAATTCTATTTTCTGTTAGAATCCACCCTACTAAATTCACCTTAGGTCTGATCAATAAAGGTAAGCATGTCCAATGCCAAGCGTTGGCTAGACCGGTATAAAGCCCCCATCATTAGGCTGCATTCTATGGAGTGATAGAGCTCTATCCAATACCCTAAGAGGGGCATTTGTGATTCAAACCAATCATCCAATATCAGTACCTGACCTCAGAAACGCTCTTGTGCCTGAATAAAATCAAATCTTCACAGCAATATTCTAACATTTAATGTTCAGAATATAAGTACTATTTTAAGTGGTTATCAATATTAGAAGTTAGCTCAGTTGTTTACATGGTAATTATTAGCACAAGACATACGTCTAGCTTGAGGGCAAGGGAGATAAAGTCCTTAAGGGGGGACAAAGGGTCTTGAGGAGCCAACTCATCCTTAAGCTCCCTCCTTTAGCCTGGCTGGAAAGTCCTGTACTCCTGTGCTCCAATCTCCAGCCCAAGCAAGGAGATTGGAACTTGAATTATCTCCACAGGCAGGATGCTCAGACATGCTGCACATGCAATACAATGACTAACTTCGAGGTGGAACTGAACTGTGGACTTAGTGAATAGGAGACCAGTATTGACCAAGTGAGCCACCAGCTGAGTGGGGGAACAATGGACTTAAATGCAGAACGAACTAATTAAGGTTTTGTGAGGTTAAAAATAAACTCAAATCTGACCCTGAACATAGTAAACAACAGAGACAAAGGAAGCTAAAGACAGAAAGGGGAAATCTTAGCAAGATAGGCACAGAATGGCTGATTTGAGAGGAGCGCTTTCTCTGAGCAGTGGTTCTTCAGATTCTTTGAGAATCAGAGAGGGACTTGAAAAAGGCCCAGGAAGAACGAGAGAAACCCTGAGTGGGATCCTTGAGTTTGTAGGTCTGGCACAGACAAGAGAAGTTTGAGAGAAAAGGGACCCACAAGGAAACTTTGGGGGCTTTACCAATTACCAGCCAGGGTTGTTTTGCACTTTTGAAAAGAGAATCAAAGACTGAGCAGTGGCACAATTGGTGAACCTCCCCTAAGCAGAGGGTCACACAGGTATAACTGATTGCATCCTAATTGTACAGGAACAATTCTGTGCCTCCCTCGGCTGCCCCAAGTTGGTCAACCATGTGACCCTGGGGCATTACAAAAATTTGTTTTGTAGATTTCAGGAGACAATTAAAATACAGAATGATAAACAATGGTACAAAATTAGTACAATTATAAAATAAGTATAATAAATAAGTGGTAAAATATCAAACTCTGCTTTATCTGTTTGGAGCAACATTGAAGTTGTATGTCAAAGTGACCATTTCCATGCATGTTAATTGATTTGTCTGCACACGCTGTGCTTCAAGGCTGGGTGGATAGTTCAAATCCTGCAGCAGGCTTGTTTATAAAGGCATTCATCCATCTATGTTGTGTGTGTTCAGGAGGACAAAGTCTCTCCCCGTCTATAAACACTTCTGCTCCTGTGGACCAGCAACTGTCACAATGTTACTCTAACAGCTTTCAGTGTGCTACCGTGCCACAGCTGATATCTACCTAAACATGGGTTCTGTTTTACTTTCAAGCCCTGAGCCTAATCAGTAAAACATAACAGGTTACTGAAACAGTCTACATGAAGGGGTAACACACAATGACAAAGTCACTACGGCCCATGCCAAGTGCTCAGTACCTACTAGCACAATGGACTTGATTAAGTTATTAAAAGGTCATTATCATAGGCAGAACTTACAAATAGTTGCACAAGCCAGCATCTCTTGACCCTAGTCCAGGAGGAAGAGTGCCCTGCACATTTTACCTCTTTCCCTGTTTTACTACACCCACCACAACTCAGTAAGGGGTTGTTAAGGAGCTCATTTGTTGGATCAGGTGTGTTGGGAGTAGTAATAACACCAAAATGTGCACACCAGTGTGCCTCCAGAACCAGGGTTATTAAACACTGGTATAATGTTGCTTCCAGACCAAAACCTTGTATTTTTATTTTTGTCTTTATTTATTTTTTCACATCATTTGAAATGGCCAGCTGCCCTTTACATCGAGCCAAAAACACTGTAACAAACCAGCCACCAGGAATGGACTGAAATAACCTGGAATTTTTTTTTTTTCTTCATTAACATGACTATAACTGTGACAGTACGTGCTGTTATACATGTGGCATTAGGCATCGTCTGTAACTAATACGTTAGGATCGCTTACACAGCTTTGGCTCAGGAATGAGATTTTATTCTTACATGCCGTAGCAACCGTGCCCACTCTCCACCTTTTGTAGCAGGGAGTAGTGGTCCCAAAGGCTTTGATTCAATAAGACACTGTATATTTGATTTATTATACATGTATATATTCAGACAGACAATAGAATTCCAGCAAGTATCAGAACAGTAAGAGGAAACAGTGCTAGAGAATGGAAAAATACACACCCGCTGTAGAGTCACAGTGTACTGCTCCCACACCGTCTCCTCCATTCCTGAGCCCTGAAGAGAGAAAAAATAACACTTTCAATATGCTGATAATAAATTACAAATTACACATCACGTACTGGCACTAAATATGTGTTTAACGGCACATGGAATGTTCCGGATTAAGCTGCAACAGTGATCAGTGTCTCAGATGTTCTGAGCTCTAATTACTATTTCATTTTCTTTTATTCAGAAAGCCCCATTGATAATTGCACAAGCTGATCATATAAACTACAATAGTAAAATAATCTACTCAAGCAAAACGACACACATTCTAGTCTGTAAATAACGGGACATTGACACAAACAGTTTTTTTGCTCTTTACTCCAGCATGTCAGATCTGAAACGAAACAGTAAACACAAGTTTCAAGTGAAAAACGCTTTAATTTCTGAACTGAGCTCAGCTTAGTAAAAACCTGATCAAGAATGCATGTATTTTAGAAGCTGAGAATGAAGAAAAAACTTGATTTTGAGAGAGTCAAACTTTCATGACGAACAGCCCAATATAAATGGTCTAAATTGACTTAGAAAAACATCCGGTTACATTACCTTTACCTGACAGTTCATAATGTTTTTCCTCTCTCCATTGTTCTGACAGCAACAATATGCAATTTACCCCAAAAACTGAAAAAATGTCCCAAATTGTCATTTCTGCTTTTAGTGTCCTTAAAAAAAGCTGGAGCACAGAGCCAACATGACAATAAATTAATGCATACATAAATGAATGAATTATTAATTGAATGAAACTATCAAAAACATGTATGCAATTACTTATGGATTGCATCCTCTATTGAAATAATTTTTAAAATGCACATACACTTTTTAATCAGGGCTATTGTCACATATTGCCCACAATATTACTGACCACTGGTAGAATCCTTTAGTGCACTGAGCAAGACTAAGGTCAGATAAAAGAAAAATGGTAGAAGTACTGGTAGCACTAAGTATGGTCTTACTGTCTCTTTTCATATGAAAGTTAAGGCTTTATTTTGAAGTTTTTAAATTTTTTTAACAGGCACACTGCAACAACAGAGAGACAGAGAGACTTACAGATTTAGAGACCCTGTTTACTCCTGGCATTAACATATGTCCTGGGTGGTCCGATCATAACACTACAGGTGCAAATAGGGTCCAGTGAATCATGGAGATGCGATGCTTTGGACGATCTGATCGCATAAACTATTTGTAATGCTAAAGGGTTACGATTTGTTTCCGACATCAACAAAGGACAGAGGGCCGACTTAATCAACTGCGTCATGACAGCAAAGACAAAAGCATGTGCACCAAATCTTTCTACACCTTTCTGTTTTCTCTCTTTATTTACAAATTGTGCTAGCAATCCAAATGATTTAAACATTGTTATTGATGCACACGAACAAGAACTTGTCACACTTTTTGTATGACAACAAACAGAGCCATAGTAAACGTGCATTGTACCTTTCCTTCAGTCATGAAATCTAATTACAAGCAGTCAATGGAGACGCATTAGAGACCAATGGCAATACCAGGAATAAACAGCTTCACGTCTTGTTGCCCATTTGTGATCAGACTACTTGAGAGTGATGTAAATAGCACATATAAACAGATCCTGAGAGACTGGAACACTCTGATGTAAGGGTTGTCACAACATTCATTCATTCATTAATTTTCTGTAACCACTTAATCCTTACTAGGGTCACGGGTACCCGGAGCCTATCCCGGGGCCAACAGGCGTGAGGTAGGGACTCACTGGCAGGGCGCCGGTCCACCGCAGGACACACACACACACACACACACACACACACACACACACACACACACCATTCACTCACACCTACGG
>JBBPCZ010000017.1:15857336-15875539 GCA_037974445.1 Brycinus macrolepidotus | reverse complement strand
CACACACACACACACACACACACACACACACCATTCACTCACACCTACGGTCAATTTAGAATCCCCAATTCACCTGAAACGCATGTCTTTGGACTGTGGGACAAACCAGTGACGTAGATAACTGTGGCAAATCTGAAAAATTCTTTGGGTGCAGTTTTTGACTTAGAATGTCCTGTATGTACCACTCTGCCATTATGTCAAAACGATCGTAAAACAATGTCTCAGGCATCAGGCGGCATATTTTTAACCCTGACATGTAAATATCTTCCGTGAAGGCACTTAACTCTTCAGGCGTTTGGTTATCATCAACATCACTGTGAACAATTCTGACTCCATAGGTTCTGTCTCAACTTAAAGAAACAGTGGAATTATCCTCTATAAAAGGACAGGAGAAAAAAGAGATGCAAAAATGAATCAGTAAAATAAGATAATGACAAAATGGACTGAAACAGCTCAATCACTTGACTGGTCTTTTTTTTTTTTTTTTTTTTTTACAATCTATGCAGTTGTTCAGTGTTCTGGAAATAATGATGATATCTGTGACAAATTCAGAAAGTGAATCATGATGCGATTTATGACAATGACAATGACATATCATCAAACGGGCCATCCTGGACTGATTTCGTAAGCATATTCAACCATATTGCTGAATGTCTCTCACATACTCTCTCACATACTCTCAGCTCGAGGGTGTCACTGTTCCCTGATAAACAGATCAACAGATTCGAGTCGATAGTGCTGATGGCAGATGCAGCATTACCCACAAACTCCACATTCTCACCAATACCATGACCCCAGTGCCCACAGTGGCACAAAACAGAGATAAGCAGCCCTTGACTTTCACCCAAACATTATTTTAACCTAAAGCAGACATTTTTATTTCAGGCAACATGTTTATCTAACTTGTACCCAGTTCTAAAAATGACCCAGGCCACAGATTTCAGAGAGCTGTAACCTTTTTCTCCAGAATTTTTTTAATCACGTGACACACATGGTTATATAATAAACAGGCCCTTTTGTGAGCCACAGTGAAACACAGGATTTACTAAGATGCCCTTTAAGAAAATTAAAATTGTATTAGCAGTACAATATCTTTAAATATCTTTCAAGTTTTGAATGTAAAGCAGCAAACATCATGTTGGCAGATACTGTCTAGGCTTTTGCCAAGCTTCAGTTTTAAGATTTCAGGTCTACAGGAAATTGTGGTGCCAGTCATATGTGATTACATTTTCTTTATAATGTCCAGAATATTTTCTATGTTCTATGAGTGAATATTTTTTTACAGTGCATTGTGTCAGATTTGAATTTGACAGTTTTTTTCCAGCCTAAAAAGACTAATGGAGACCCTGGTCTGAAGTTGTTCCTAGTGTTAAAACAATAAAAACTGCCACACTCGCTTCCGGCGTCCTATTTTTTCTTTCTAACTCCAAAAAGTTAACTGTGTCCAATTCCAGCACAGTCATCATTGCAGTAAGGGGGGGTGGATCTGTTAAAAAAGTGTTTTTACAGAATATTTACAGAAAGAAAATGCATTCATTCACAGCAAGACTGATTCCAACCCAATTTTCTGCAGGATGGGCATAATAAATAATATTCTGCTTACTTCTGTCCTCTTTCTTTCTTTTCCTCCTTTTTTCCTCACACCCTAAACAGACAAACACACACACACACACACACACACACACACACACACACACACACACACTTCGCCCTTTTCCCTCAGTGTGCTAATTTAATTGGAAGATTCTGCCTAAAGATATTTGCCCTCCCAATTCTATGAAAACATACCATTAGTGTGGATGTGTGTGGTGTGTGTGTGTATGTGTGTGTGGTGTGTGTTGGTTTCCCACAGCACCCCAAACACTGCTACAAACAGCACATCACACTAACCCACAGAGACAAGCTGAACACATAGCTGTACATGAACACACATACACACACACACACACACACACACACACACACACACACACACACACAGAGCCAAAACTTACTGCTCCATCCTTTCCTTCAAAGTGTATGATAAATAAAATGATGGGATGAAGAAAGGGAACACATAGAGAGTGATAGAAAGAAAGAAAGAAAGAGAAAGGTAGATTGATCGAAAAAAGAGAGAAAATGAGAAAAAGAGAAAGGGAGAGAATGAGAGAGAAAGAGAAAATGGAAGAGAAACAGAGAGGGAGGGAGGGAGGGAGAGCGAGAGGGAGAGAGAGAGTGAGAGAGAGAGTGAGAGAGAGAAAGAGTGTGTGTGTGTGTGTGTGTGTGTGAGTACATTAAACAACAGTTAAGTATAAATACATCTCAGTTATAAGGATCACCAATGCACTGCCACATCCAGCAAGCTCGTCTTTGTGTCACTTTATCAGCATTAAACAGTGAAACTGATTCATTTACAGAAAACTGATTTTATCATTTTCTGTAAACCGACATAGTGAGTTTCAGGATTTAGCACAGGTCCTTATCAGTAAGGGTCTTCTTTTCTCTCCTCAGGCACATTTGAACTATTTAAACCTCACAGTTTCCATCTAAAGTCCGACTCCGGTGCTTCAGATTTCTCTGCAGGTGAAATATCTTTGCTCTCTCGGTGCTGCTCTCTCTCTGTCCCTCCTGAGAACTAACCCAAAAACCCCAGTGCACTCCGCTACGGCTTGCAGCTCTTACTTAAAGGAAAACGATCAGAACAAGGTCAGGATTGTGCTTTGGTCTCCAGCGCGGCTCCCAGGAGAAAGTCCCCACAGGGAAGATGGGGACAGGCAGGCGTGTGGGGGCGCTGAGCAGCACTGACAACCCTGTCACCCACCGCCCCGTCACCAGCAGCCCTGCAACGCTGCCTCCTGCTGGGCTGCGGCCCAACAGCGCTGCATAACTACAGACCAGATCAAAAACATATAGCCAGATCTGTATCCTGACATATAGCTAAACTCCATGGCACAGTAATAAGACCCAATATCATTTATAAATTAGTGTGAATTAAGGCTGCATGATTAATCGTTAAGTGCTGCGAGGATACAATGAATCACATAAGCTCAAGAGTGATGTAATTGGATTGGCGGGAATACAGTGTTAGGAGCAGTGCCTATCATCAAAGCGGTGGTGTGCTCCAGTGAGCATGCTAGTGGAGCTGAGAGTGACTGACTGACAAATTTGTCTGACTGCTAAAGATGACTAAACCATTCACCAACTAACCAAAAGTACTTTCAGCATATGTTTCTGCTTGCCACTGTTACCTTTGCCTTGCTCTTTGGCGGCTTGGACCTAGATTTTTTTTAATGACAGAGCCTGTTTTAAAAAGGGCTATCCAAACAAATTTCACTTCAGTTGACTGGATATAGCATATATCATGGCTATAATACAATATCATGTCCCTGTAAAGATATTCATTAACAGTGTTAGTTGTTTATCAAGGAGCAGGAGACCTTTTCAGAGTTTTTGAGTTTATTAAAAAATGAATGGGTTGCCATGTAGAAAAGAAGATCCAATGACCCTGTTGGTAAAGCTGCAAACTGGACACCTTAGAATCTTTGCAAGTCAACAGCAAGATATGTGTGAAATTACATTTAGCACATTTCATGTAGTGTAGTAAACAGTAAACCATATGCAGTCATTAATCACAGTAGGAACATTTACAGGATTAGTGAGCTGCAGCAGCCCCCCCAGTTGAAAAGGAGATTCTGATTGGCTCTGCTGTTGGGTTAGACTTAGCAAGCAGTGCAGTTTCGGAATAGTGGAGATGTTTATTTCTTAATTTATTTATTTCAAAAACCGGTGAGGCCTCATCCCAGTACTTTGAAAGTGGGGATCAAATGCAAGCTAGTCATTTTGACAGACTGTACTACGCGATATGATTTCTACTGTTTCACTGCATCATAAAAGTGCAAAAAATCGCATGTTTCACAGGCTGAACTTTGAATGATGACAGGGGCAAATAGAATGCAAAATGGCGATCCAATCAGTAATGGTAGGTTTTTTGATTATAGAAATAATCATTAGTCGCAGCTGAATCATTTCTATACACGAACATTAAGCAGAGACATGATATAAAAACGCAAATGAAACATGACATTAGCAACATTTCCACAATGGCTGACCATGCAGTAATCAAAACCAATCCATGGCAAAACTGTGTTGTGACATTTTGGCAATCATTATCACCCTAAGGAGCAGAATGCAGCAGGTGACTCTGATTAGATCACCATGCTACAGCTAGCAGCACCTGCATGCAGAAGTAGCCCACCAGACTAGCCTAGCATTAGTACACATCTCTGCAGTCTACACACACCAAACACTCCCCTACAGCTTACACGAGAGACCAAACATGATGGAGTAGAGATGGAGCAATTACTTTCCCCACATACTGCAGAAACATCACACACACACACACACACACACACACACACACACACACACACACACACACACACACACATATATATATATATATATATATATACTCACACCTGCAAACAGATAAGGTATATATTAACCACCACACTAAGCAACCTGAAAAAACACCTTAGTAACCCAGAACAAGTGAACATGTATTTGTGTGCATATGCACACACATCCAGACTGGCTGTTAATCCCCATGGACCCAGCCCCAGCTGAGCGCACACCTGAGGTAAAACAAAGGCAGCTCTCTGCATGGCTGCAGCAGCAGAAAAGTCCGAGCTGTGGGACTGATCAGGCAGAGTGACCAAACCAGCTGATGCTGATGAAGCTGCGCTACTTGACATGCTGCTGGAGCAGCTGTTAGCATGGACTTCAACCACAAGCACATATGAACATATGATAAAGCCAACGTTATAAAGCTTCAAGAAGAACCTAGCTTCATTGTGATCTCAGCAATCAAAACACCATCTTATAGCTTTTTGGAAAAAAAAACCCCAACACACCTGTATTTGTAAAAATGCCTGCACATTCTCTTCACTCTTCACTTTATAAACTGTTAGGGTTTTTAATTATCACAAAAACATTTGGTCTTCACAAAGCGCTAAAAACATACACAAGCACAGCTGACCATGCTAAAAATACAGCATCCACTTGAGGGACATGCAAACAGAAACACCTGCTTCCCCCTGACACTCATGAAAATGAGCAGAGCCCAAAATTAGTTTTTTAACTGTGAGAAAGAGACTTTGAAAAGCCAAGCAGGGAGCAGCAGATGGCTCAGCACAAGCAGAGCTTTTCTACAGTCACCACACACAATCAGTGCAGACACAACGCAGACACACTGAGCAGAGACAGTCCAGCACCATTTCGAATGTTAAAGACTACTGACAAAACACACAAATACACCCTGAAATCAATGCATTTGCATTCATGACATTTAGCAGAGGCACTTTTTGAGAGCAATAAGTACACAAGTGCTTGGCTGCCTGCTCAGAAAATATATCCTGGGCCGATGCAAACAAGGTAGAGATATTCTTGACCTAGAACTTCATTCAGGCCTGACATTTTGCTCAAAGCCCAAATACAGCCAGACAATGTATGTACGACTGCAAGCGCAGTGCAAAATGTTCCTTGATGTAACTGCTATACACCAACAAGCTCAAGCAAAAACCACAGACGGCGGTTTTCATAAATGAAGTTCCCACCAAAGCATTCTACAGGGGTGTTATTTCACTTTGGCTAGGAACAGAGTTTGTGAAACAATACTGTGTCACATCCTCTCACATATGAACACAAATTTAAACAGCTTTATTCTGATGGAGAGCATTTTTTAAGCATATGCTTGAGGCTTATGTTTCCTTCTAACCACTGTGTCTACTGCTACTGTTAAAGGAAGTCTCTCAACAACATGTCTTTTGAAACTCTAACAAAATTAAATGCCTGATTTTGTAAGGTGTAGGAAAATCTGAACAAAACAAGTGCCACAAGTTCAACCGTTAATTGATTGAACGGAATTTGTAATCAGCTATCCACTGCATACCTATCGTCACCCACTATTTCCTTTCATGTTTTGCTTTGAGAATACAGTTCAGCCCAATTACAGGACATTTTAGTGCTCATTTAGATGCTTTTCAAAGAGATGAGTCTTCAGTGTTTGAAGATGGCAAGGGGCTCAGCTGTTTGGGCACCTGGAGAAATTTGTACCACCACCTGGGTGCAAGGATAAAGAAGAGTCTTGCACTACATCTATCACATTTATAGACATTTTACTGTCCTGGTGAGCGCTTTACAGAGAGGCTTTAGCAGCAGACTGTTTACTTTGAACTATGAACTGTGAACTTTTTAGAAGACAACTATCACTCATTGCTATTGGAATTTATTATATTTAACAGTACAGGTATCAGTGAGGCACTGTTAAAACCAGCAGTGTCCTTACTCTAGCCCCATTACAGTCACCACACATACTTGGCTGAACACCGGCAGACAGTTGGAGAAAGACAATGGCCGAACATCACAATAATTCAGGAGTCACGTTTCAGGAGTCTTACAGCCATAACAGAGAGACTCAGGAGGAGCTTCTATCCTCAGGCTGTAAGACGTCTCAACCAAGGACATGCCACCACAGCTAGTTAACCGTACGTAACTCCTCAGACAATAAATATATGTGTATATTGTATATTCTATATTCCACATATATATTATGTGCCCTAATCATCAAAATATGGCACCCCGCACTTTATCATGCATATAAATACCATTGCACATGTACTGTATACATTCAGATGTCTATTTTGCACAATTATGTCTGTCTATTTTGCACAATGTCTATTTTTATCTTATTTTATTTTTAGTCTATTTCTTATTACTATCTTTTTCCTATCTCTTTAAGTAATCTTAAGACTAGTTTATCTATTTTGGAAATTTGCACAGCTTTAGGTGTGATTTGGGGTACATTTCTCTGCACACTGTACATGTATAACTGTTCGTCTGACAAATAAAGAATCTTGAATCTTGAATTCATGCAATGTGTATGGAACCGCCGGCTGTAGTTGATGCTGGTCAGCATCTTTTGGCCAATTGAGCACAAATTTTCACGATGAGAGGTAATGGCAAGCTGGTAGAAAGTGGTTAGCTGTCAGGTGCAATTGTTGCTAGGTCCTCAAAGTCGGCTTGGTGTGTCCCAGGCTTAAGAGTCAAATGCAAAAGCACAATGCTAGTTAGAGTTCATTGCTATACACAGTTGTACTGGAGAAATGCAATATATGCACAATGAGAGCATCACAGAGCATCATCGTGTCATAGTTCAAATGCTCCACACAAACACACACAGACACACACAGACACACACACACACACACACACACACACACTCAGCAAAGCAATCACCGCACAGAAACAGCTGTACACACCTACAGTCCCAGAGCATCACAGTGAGGATAGACTGCACGCTATGCGACAGGAGCCACCAAAGTCCAAAACACTCACACTGCATGCTAAAGACTCTATTCCAGCATCTTCACTGCTGCTCTATTCCACACACACACACACACACACACACACACACACACAAACCATGGCCATCTCTGATTTCCTCTGCATCTGCTCAATAGCACAACACACACAAGCGTTTGATTTCAGTTAATATGATTCATTTCTTTCCTCACTCACTGCCCAGTTTTAGTCCAGCTCTTAAACACAACTCAGCAAAATGTTGCTAATCCAAAACTACTGCATTAAAGCTGCAGCACTGAAATAACACAACTAAGTTCACCACAAACTGAACCTTTGTTAAGGTTAACCAAATGTTCCTGACGGATTTGCTTCCTTAAAGTTGACAGTGTATGTGACATGCAGTGCCTCAGCGCACTACAGATAATAATCAGCACCAAACTAAACACAAAGCACCCAGTGCATCAAACTGCACATCAGAACGCACTTTCTGTAAAAAATCAGACAGCTACGAGCAGGGAGGGGAGGATCTAGAGGAAATGCGATCGCGCATCTAAGACGCTAGCCGAAGAAGGGTTTATCCCTGGAGGATCAAAAGCCCGCCAGGCACTCTCTCTACGCTCTCTACCCCCCCACCAGTTGGAGCAGGCATGCCGATGCTCGGATGGGGGTGTACAGGATGATGAAGCTGTCCCGGAGCAGCCGGCTCTCGCCCCGCACCTCTGCATGCGCCCCTCCACGCCGTCTCCATGGCTGCGATCTCCGCAAACGCACGCAGCAGCTAAAGGGGAGCCAGTCCACACTCATCTCTCCCCATGGCCGCCCCAGCTCCAATCTAATTAAGAGCTGTGCCCGAGAAGATTAGGAGAAAGAGAGAGGGAGAGAGGGAGAGAGAGAAAGAGAGAGAGAGAGCGAGAGAGAGAGAGAGAGAGAGAGAGAGTGGGGAGAGAGAGGGAGAGAGAGAGAGAGAGAGAAAGAGAAGGAGGCTAAAAATAAAGCTTACACAGCCTTGGCGATTCCTGAGCGATCGGACAGCGCGCGCCCACTTTCGGCGCAGCACCGTTTTCATGGCACCTGCCGGGGCAGAGGGGTCCGCCAGACGAGCCCAGCAGCCGTCTGCCCACTACACACGCATACACACATACACAGCATACACACACACACAACCTGCTCCCCCTATCTCATCTCTCTCTCTTTCCTTCTCTCTTTTGCTTTCTCACTCTTTTTCTTTCTACTCACTCATTTTTTCTCTCTATCCCACTTTCCCTTTCTCTTTATTGTTACCCTCCCTTTACTGTCTGTCTCTCTCTATACTCTCCCTCTCTCTACTTTCTATGCACTCTCTCCGTCTTTTTCTATCTGTCTTCAATCTCTCTATTCTTTTTCCTCTCCTCTCTCCCCTCTTTCTGTCCACTCTCCCTCTTTTTCTCTTTCCACTCTCTCTATATCTGACTGCTTCCCCATGTTATGTAATCCTAATACAATACTGGCCTACATTCTAGCACACACACACACACACACACAAACCTGCACAGATATGTTCACTTACTCACGCGCACACACATAAAACTCGCAAAGAACATCATGCTGCCTCACTCTCTCTCTCTCTCTCTCGCGCTCTCATACACACACATACACACACACACACACACACAGTAACGTACATACAAACACCCGCTTTCTGAGCTGCAGAGGTTGCAGTTAACTGCAGGACAATGGTGTGCCCTTTAATATTTTAACATTGTGCACTCCTCAGGAAAGTGTCCCTCCGCCTTTAAAGCTTTCAAACCCAAGAGCTTCAGAACAGCTGCCGTTCACTTCACTTAAATTTTAAAGCAACAACATCACATCTCCAAAAACACCAGGATTTGTCAGGGGCTTGTATTCATTAATGGAGCTGCATGTAAGATTCAGAAAGAAAGGGAGTTTCACTGCTGCAGTTTGCAGTAAATGATACAAGCTTGTTCCAACTGAAAGCTTGAGCCTTCATAACTCTTATTTGCGCACTTTGTGGCATGTAACAGTGAAAAATGCCTTCATACTCCTTACATTTTTAACAAATGCAGCTTTACAAGCTGGGCAGCTAGGGCTTTAGAAAAGCCTTATCTACTACAAATACCTTAAATATGCTACATAGCTGTGATGTTGGCTGATGACCTTCATTTGACCTTTGCAAATCAATGTGAATGTTAACGTCACCAAATAATATATAAATCTACACGTTCATTACATGCTGCAGTACTAGAGTCATAAAGTTTATCAAGTGTGCACAAGCATTTCTTCCTTGACTTGACCAAACTGCGTTACTATTTTTTAATGATGTGGCGTGCACATCTGTGAGTGTGTTTCATATGAGTATGTTCATTTTGTCAGCAAAGGTCAACCTTTGGATAAATAAACAATGTTAGGCTCCTTAAAAATTGGAATCAAACTGGAATTGGAATTGGACTAAAAAGTCATGATGGGGGGCTATTTTTGTACCGTCCTCAGAGAGAAGTGACTGATAAGTGTCTGATGACTTCCTGTCTCCTGCCTGGGGGGACGACAAAGGAGGGAGGGAATTAATCAGGAAACAAACTATCCGCCTCCAATCTGCTGTAATCTGTTCTACAGCATCCTTTTAATTAGTAAGCTAACTTCAGGAAGCATAGAGTAAATGTCAATCAAGCACGGAACTAGAATGAGCATGTAGGCTGTAGCTGTGATGTGCAGAGGCGTGGCTTAAGTCAATGAACGAGTGTTAGCCCTGCTCTCCAGGAACGGCTCACAGCAGAATACACTCAGAAAGAGTTAGCGTCTGAAAGCAGATTACGAGGACTTACGCACAAACATTCCAGAGTGTTTAAAGTGATCAGAGCCTACACACACAAATCTCTGCACGAGCACACCCACACACCCACACACACACACACACACACCCCACACACACACACACAAATAAAACATTACATTGTAAAACACTGAAAATATATTCCCAAATATAACTGGAGAGTATTGGAATATATTTTCAGTATTTTATATTTTTGTATGGGCACACACATGTTCATACACACTCTTCGTATTCTCTCATATTTACTCTCACCTTTTACTCTCTCATTTTCCTGAAACTCAAAAATTCATCTCATCAACTGCTGGTGACCGTTCTCAAGTGTGTTGTTCCTAGGGCTGTCAAACGTATAAAACAATTAAATGTTACCAGATAACCATGATTAATCGCATGTGTCTTATTTGCTCAAATTTTGTTATAGCTATATAAGTGGACAAAATATGAAAATCACATCGCCACCACATCGCCAAAAAATACAGACATCACCTCCAAGCAAACAATTTCTGCAGAAGGCATGCCAGAAGAAATTTATTTTATTTACCCTGGAGTTCTCTAGATGTTACAAGAACTTTGACGGGAATTGAGTTGAGAAAAAATATAGCTTTCTGGTAACAAACACTCAAAGTTAGTCTGGCGTAAAAAGAAAGATGACTATACAGAAAAGACCTTATCCACACTGTTAAATATGGTGGAGGATTTGTGATGTTTTCAGGGTGTTTTCCTCCAAAGGATCCAGGGAACCTTGGATTTAAATTCAACTCTGGTTGCCTCTGCCAAAAAGCTAAAACTTGGTCGTGTTCAGATCATACAAGCAGGACAATGATTCAAGACATACATCCAAAATGGTTCTCAAAATCAAGTTTTTGACGGGTCCATCCCAGCCCCCTGATGTAAACCCCTTTGGAAACCTAAGAATCTCATCAAGCATTGTAAGAGAAGACTTACTGTTGTTATCTTCACAAATACAGGTTCCACAAAGTACTAAATGCATGGGTGCTAAAACTGCGACATATAGTTTTGTCAAAAAAAGTATATATATATATATATATATATATACACACACACACACATACATATTCAAGTAATTCAAGTAGCTTAACAGTTAACTGTTAGAAAGCAGAGTAATTTAAATTATGAAAATCCTGAAAAAACAACAACAATATATGAACACACACACACAACAACCTATTATTCCCATAGTCTCAGCGAATGAATCAGAACTCCTTAATAATTCTTCTGGTGGACACAAGAAGAATAACTATCTAGCAAGACAGATCCCATTGAGCAAGCTCACTTTGTCCTCTCAATAGAGAGGCCTAAAAATAAAGAAGGCCTTCACACTGCAGAAAAACTGAAGCTGGCACAATAGATGACATTCATCCAACCATGGCCTTTGTTTTGTCCACTCGACAGGGACGCCTCCAAATAAAGCCCTTACTGTCATCCATAAGATACTGTAAGAAACTGTGGAGAAAGATTGATGTGCCTTTGCCAGCTAGAGACTCTCACAGCTCTTCTGCAGATACTGAGACAGGCTAATGGAAGTTAGGGCACAGACATCAACTATACCTTAATAGTGATTAATGAAATGATTCAAGGTAGTCTAGAACAGATATTAATAATCATAAACATGGATCATCTGAGCATTGTCTTATTCATAGTGTTACATTAGACACACCTCTGTCAGTGTTCTCTGTCTGTACTTCTCGGTTTCTCTGAAGCATACACAATTCTTTTCACCAAAACCAAACTGCTACCAATCTACCTAATTATAATTATTCAATAGCAATCCTAACTTGTCCAGACATGTTCTTTAACCTAAATCCAGGTAAAGTACTGTACTGTCTTCCGTAGCTTTAGATCTCTGCAATCTTCGCTGGCTGTGAGGATTTGATGAGACCACTGATATTCATTTAAAGGGATCTGTCCTACGATTTCTTGTTCAAAAACATACATCAATTCTAGATAAGAGAGGGCAACATGATGATTTGTTGCCATATGTATAAATATGATTTTCTGAGTAGATCATAGAGACCATAATTGCTCATAGAACACAACACAGCTGCATAGATCATTAAAAGACAGATTAAAACAAATAACAGAAAGCTTGTGAACAAACATAACCAGTATGAAGCATGAATAGTAACAAGTAGCTAATTGGATGTCAGCGCATTCTAACTTATTTTCAGCAACTGTGGGATTTCTCCTCCTGTCCCTTCTTAAATAGTTAATAACTGAGTAAAAGAACTTCGTTCTTGATAGTTTTTTGTAATTCCGCACTGCTGTTTCGCTGGTGCATTCCTTCTACTTAAACCGTGTTGCAAAGCTTGAAAAAATCAAAATATTAGGGCTGGCATTCAACCCTCTGAACGGTGCCCTACAGTAAAGTGTTACCAGAATGTGAAGTAAAGAGAATTAAGAGTCTGTGCACAATTCTGTGTAAGATTTGTGTGAAGTAAAGATGGCTAGGGTGCAAGATAACTAATAAACTAATTTGGTCACTTCATATGTGCATTTTAATAGTTACTAAAAATAAAATTGTTCCTAAAATGTAAGCAAAAATGTTATGATCATTGCAGGCTTACTAAACATATTATATCCAGAAATTTACACTTCGTCCATATTGCCCACCTGTAATCTTGGCACAACAATATAAAACATAATGCCATTAAATTACTCAAATACTATATAAGTGAAGTGGCCCCCCACATAATGACAACATATCATATCTCGTCAATGTCCTAACAAAATCACGTAGCTACAGAATGGTAACTTTACAGGAAACAGCAAATACATTCTTAATCGTGAACACAAGTTCATGTAATGAGATTTTATTCCATGAGATTTTGGAGCATTTTATTTGGTTCCTTCATCATGAAATATTCACACAATATAAAGGACAGCTGCTGTTCTAATAATAGAGCCTAGAATGTTTTTTAAAAAAAAGGAGATACAAAGCTTTGATATAACAACTACAATGTGCTACCTCCTATATGTAACATCTGCTCTAAATTAAAATACAAAATGTGCATGTCCAGTCTCAAAGTGCAGCCTCCTGAATCTAGGGTAACTAACAGTGTTTCTTGGAGGGAGAGGAGATTTAGTCAGGGCATCCATTACTCAACTGCATCATCACTGAAAATTGAGGTCAACATTAATTTAAAATGTGAGACTTTAAACAGGATCGACACAAGGTCAGTTTACACCAACAAAAGACTGCTGTGATTAGTATCAGAGCCGTGTTCAACCGGGAATTACCCCAAAGTGGCAATTAAAAGTTAGGAGCCACCTTCAAATTCATGTCTTATGAAAAGTTCTCCCTTGCCATTCTGTAATATTAAAAGCATATTTTCCTACCCAAATAAAAAATAATAATAATGCACAAGGAATACAAGAGTCTAATGATCAGCAAAAAATAATTATCAGCAACCCACTAAAGATAAAATGTTTAAAATGAAATAGTCCAGGACACCATTTCCTTAAGGATTTGTAAAATAATTTAAAAAATGTACAATAGGCTACTTTTTGGAATCAGAAGTCAGTCAGAAAGTTCTGTATGAAAGTTATTACTTCACTACACTGGCTGGGGAGCTGTAATAGAGGCTTGGTCCCTGCTGTGGTGCTGCTTCATTAAAAGGGCTGTTCAGCCTTCAAAGAGAAATAAATTACAGTGTGCCACAGAGGAGCCAGCTTAGCCTGATCCCTAACTGCTGAACCCAGATCAACCCTGCCTAACTGCATCTACACTGCAGCAGGGGAGGAAAACATGGCAAAAACATATCACATTATTTCAGGAAATTTTAAATGTTACACAATATGACATGATATTTCATATTTTCTGATAAGCTGGCCACATCTAAAATAAAAAAACAAACAAAAAAAAAACCCAGGAGTACAACTGATCTTATTCACATACTGTTCTCACTCCAACTGAACAGGACTCTCTTTTTAATGAAGCATCCAGTTGGTTAGTCTTGACAATATCCACCACATCCTCAGAAGATAACAAGGGCTGGAGTACGTTATCTTGCATAACATTGCAGCTGTGATGATCTACCATGACTGAATGTTAGACAGGATGTTATTGGTGATAACACATGACCTGTAGTGTTCTGTAGCTTTTATACAACAGCTTGTCAAAATAAATAAAAAAGTAAAGCAAATAACCTCAGAATTTCACATATTATTTAATACTGCTGACTCCATCCGCCAGAAAAGTACAGCATTTTGCATAATGGAGCCATAAAACTGTCGAAATACAAAGTTCAGCTCAGCTTTTACAGTTTCTACTTAATTTACAAGAATGTCAACTTTGTTCCAGTCAGTCTGTAAAGCATTTGACATCCTATCTTTTCCGCTGATTTATTTATTTCTTAACAACATTTCTCCTAGTTGTTTTCTGTTTTGTTCATCAAAAACAATTAGTTGTATTGGTTAGCAGTGTAAAGCGAGTCATTACAACCAGTGCTCAGTGGAATGACAGACATACGATACATTCTGACATTAAACAGTATGTAAAACAGTACATGACCATTAGGAATCCATTCAGTAATGTAGTATGTGAAGTATGGAAGTGTGAGATTTGGGACACAGCTTTGCAGGTATTGTGAAAAAAAAAAACAATTTGCGATAAATAGCACTGGTAGAGCATTTCTCAACCAGACACCTTGGCCATCGTAACTTACTGTTGTATAATGTGACAAAATGTATCACCACAACGAGAAATATTGTTATACTGCCCAGCCTTGCACTGCAGCTACACTGTTCAGAAGTACTACTGCATGGGGGCCCTATCCTGGCAACCCCCCAAGTTCTGCAGATTTTTCAACACTTGCTTCATTTGTCTTCCTTGGTTTCAAGAGTGTTTTTTTCTTTTCCCAATTAATACTGTTTTCTTTTCTGGACTAAATGATTAAGTGCTGATAAGGGCCGCGAATAAAATGCACGGACTGGATAAAATGTATGGACTGGCACTATTTCCAAAATAATATGTGACTAATATTATGACAAATGTTCATAAAATCTCCAAAAAACATCTCTTTTTGTACCCAGTGTAAACAACAACTGGCATTATGATATGATGTAGAAAAACACATTTTAAAAAGCATATATAACAACAAAATGGTAATAATACGTAACCCAATAATTAATATGCATGTGAATCACTCTTTACACAGTGATAGTGACTATTCTGTCTAATTGTTGCGACAAGGATGTTTGTCCACACTGTTTAGCAGGCTGCCTAGTGAAAGGTGCTTTCATTGATAGGGATGGCTTTTGTTTGCTCTGACTGACAAGCTATACAAACTCCAATGTGTATGTCAGACACAGATCACTAATTCTGAAGAGAAGAGCTATCTGACACCTTTAATCCACTGACCGGCAGAGATCTTTATTTGGAGGTGTGGATGGGACAGCGTCAGCTGGATCCTGGGCTAAATGCTTCCAGATTGATTCTGACTGCTGACACACGCTCCGTTGCTCATTGGAGAGGGGTTAGCTCGGAGCACCGGGGTAAATGTCCCGCTCTGCATTAATACAGCTCATATAAACAGCTCCAGATGAGAGATCCAAGTTCCACATTCACTACTCTTTCCGCTAATGATACTGCACCCTCGACTCGTACTACTGCCTACAGATCACCGTCAAAGAGATGACACACTACTTAGGCAGCCTGTCAGAGCAGCACTCCAGCTATGTGAATAAACGATATCGCAAACAGGTTCCAGCAATGTAGACAGCTGTTAATGACACACACAGACACACATACACACACATTCACCGTCTCTCAAAATAGTGCCACTATATCTGATAATTGCTTTCTATATCTGCTTTGAGACATGGCAATAGGAAGCAGTCACTGGAATAAAATGGGAAAATGCGAAGTAAGTAAAATGTAAAATCAGAGTCTACAGAGGGCGCTTTCCATGGATATTTATAAGGTTTCTTCTTCTAGGTTTTGAAGAACAAACTTGGTATTTACATAGACATTCTACTACACCCTGTCCGAGAGGCAGACTGGCTCCCAATCTCAGTGATGATATAACTAGGCTTCACTGAAAACTCCAACAAAAGGTGGATGATATGACAAAAATGTAATGTTGTGATGCTTAACATTTTTGCACACATCACAATATTTGTTCCTCTGCTTTGCTGACAACAGAAACACTAGTGCCTATTAATTAATGTATTTATTTATTTAATTTTCTTACCTACTAAGAAAAGAAATGACCTGGTGCCACAGTATCTTAAAAATCTTTTTGTCATTTCACCCACCCCCGACAGTAATCAGGAAAGCCTAACATAAAATTCAGCATAGTAAGGATAACAGTCTCCATCACCAACAACTTTTCATTCAAGCTCTTGACACTGATGGTTAAACACGCTAAACCACTCTGACAACACTTCTCAAATTCTCCTATAATCAGCTCCGATTTCTACAGTAAACAAACAAAATGACTCAGGTAAAACCCATCAAAGTGAGGTTTACACTCTGCTCTTAAGGGCAAAAGTATATTCAGCCCAGCTGTGCAGAGACCTTAGCGTGTTTGTGTGCGACGTGTGTGTGTGCAAAGTGAGAAGCAATTGGGCTGTGGAGAAGTAACTATGATGAAAACAGAGAAGCACTGGGGAGTGCTGGAGCTGAAAGAGTGGCGGTATTTTTAGGGCATTCCAGGCCAGTTCAGGGTTGTGGTGAAGGCTGCTGTTACTCTTCCCTGGGAGTGGTCCTGTCATGGGCTCAGCATTACTGCATGGGTTCCCCTTTACACAGCAAACGTGTTAGACATGAGAGTATATCCATTACATCCAGACAGAAAAATATACAGCCTACACAAGGGCCTGAAATTAAAGACGCGCTGATTTTGCACTGAACGCTAAGGATATAATAAGAATCATATTGTATAGTTCTTCTGCAATCCTAGTTGTAAGGAAACCTCACATCTCAAAAGCTCTAACTGTACTGATATTGAGGCTTTTCCAGACCATTTCCACTGGTCTACCTATCATAACAGGTAAATGAAGGTAAATATACACTGAGATACAATAACAGTGATATTACACTAATGTAATGTGTGGGTGTGTATTTATGTCTATGTACAGGGGCTAAAGGTTTAGAATTTTGAAAATTAAAACAAAGAGAAGTTATGATGACTAACATAAAAAAGAAAAATTCAAGATTCTGAACAATTTCTAGGTCACTATTTAAATGTTATTAAATTCTGAACACTGACTACATCAAGGCCTTTGAACAAAATGGTCTTTTTTTTCAGGTGGATCTGATCTTCCGAGGCTTCTGCACAAAACTAGGGGAGTTTGAGTGCACACTGTCATTAAAGCAAATGAGGAACACTAAGAAATGTAAATATTTCTGAAATGTAAATATTTAATGCAAATATTTTTACCTTTCACTCAAATTGTTTGATACTGGTAAATTATCTGATAATACAATTTGTACTGAAAAATGTTAGAAAATCATTTCAAATAAAAGGATTTTCACAAGTGGTCTCAGACTTTGGGCCCCACACTGTAAATACAATAGAAAGCAGTGCTCCAGAAGATCAGCCATACCAAGAGTACTTATTCAGTTATTTTGGCAATTTGACAGCATCTGCTATAGGCAAATATGGGCTAGTTAAGTAGGCCCTTTATACAGAGCACAAACATGCTTCTCATTTGCTTTCTTGCCAGAGCACAGGCAAATGCTGGTCATGTGACCTGCCACACAGTCTAATTATGCTGATCCAATGGCTGCCACATCAATACATCATTAGTCGTGCCTTCACTAAAATAACTCCCCACACTGAGAAATGGGTCAGGCCACGCACTCAAAACAATGGCATCCAAACAATAGCACCACTGCTTTCACATACAGATAAGAGAAAACAGAGGATGTACAGGGATGTTCCACATACAAGCAGCGTCATTAGGAAGCCAAGCGTGACGCAGACACAGACATGCATTCTCTCTCTTTCACACACACACACACACACACACACACACACACACACACACACACACACACACACACACACACACA
>JBBPCZ010000017.1:15844244-15856840 GCA_037974445.1 Brycinus macrolepidotus | reverse complement strand
CACACACACACACACACACACACACACACACACACACACACACACACACACACACACACATACACACACACACACATTCACACACACATACACACACACACATACACATACACATATACACACACACACACACACACACAACAACACACACACACACATTCCCAGGGATAACACCACTATATGCTTCACTCACTTTCTATACAGTAACACTATCTGTTCCCACCAGTAACTTCATGCATGACCCTCAGCTCTGACACAAAGCTATGCCCATACTCAGTGTAGGACAATGTGAAACACTTCTACACATTGCTGCTCATTTAGTTTTATACATGCTTCATGTCATTTACTGCATGCTTGTCATTTTAATGCACCTTGTACTGCTGCTGTAATGACACAATTTCCCTCTGTGATAAATAAAGCACTGTCTGTCTGACCTTCTATAGATTCTACAAAATGAAGCGTCTGTTTCATTCAGCTGTAGTATGCATCGAGCACCCATTACAAATTGCAATAGCATATAACTACGAATGCTTCTTATCACTGCCTTGTTCATCCCATAGAATTTTTTTTTTTAAGGAATTTCATTCATCTCCACAGTTTCTCCCAAACAACAGTGAGATCAGATAGAAAGATAAGGCAGACTGTTTAGCTCTGACATTTTTCCTGAGCAAAAGACCCCAGCAATCACACGTCTCCTCTTGAGATTCAGTAGAGATCTCAAAAAAGTCACACACTGTGCTTAGTTTTGTCAAGAGAATAACACTTTTTCTGTAACCGAATGAGAGACAGGAAGCCAAGTATCATCCAAGACTAAGAGGCTTCACAGTTTCGCCGTGAGTAACTATTATAATTTTTATCAGAGCAACAAGTACATCACATCTCTTTTTGTCTAATGCCATTTCTCCTTTTTTGGAGAATCACCATAACAGTGCCTCCCGGGGACATAAAAGAACAATACTTGAGCAATAAAATTTTTCTCAGGGATGTTTTACTTTAGTTTTGTTTGTATAGAACCTTTGACAACCAAAAACATCAAGAAAAGCTTTCTTTCCGTTTAAATGCAGATATTTTCCACAGAAAAAAACGGAAAAAGTGACTGTTCATATGAACTAGAGTGTTTGTATTTCCAACATTCCAATGTACCAGCAGGAGCCAAATCTAAATCTCCCACGCAGAGTGATGTCAGAGTAGTAACAGAGTCAAACCAGCACGGTGTTTATCCTCCAAATTACTGATTGTTAGGAGCAGAGGCCTGCAACTCGATTACTTGTTTAAACAAGGATGATTTAAATTTTACCTTCACAATAAATCAGTAAAGATAAATTAGTCATTTCCATGATGTTAAGGCATAATTTAAGTGCTTCTATTGTCTCACACAGACACACACACAGACACAAGTAAAACTGATAAACAGCCCACCACCTGACAAAACAAAAAACATTCAAACTGAAATTATGAACCAAGCAGAATGAACTGTGAACGTGCTCCTAATCAAAAGAAATACCAGTCAGCCACCACCGCAGGTCTATTTACATAACCCAGTTTGCATCTCAATACTTCAGTAACTCGAGTCACGCACGCTACCTGGTTTCAGCGCCTGTGTGTGCCCAGGTGGAGCTCCATTTCAGGATTAAAGTCCAGCTACGAAAAGCCCATTACTCTCCTGCAAATCTCCCAAACCCAGAGGAGCGAGTCCTGTGCTCAGGGGTGTGTGTTTTTCCTTTAGGTATCAGTTGCAGGTTAATGATCGCTCCACAGGCCCTGCTGAGCTTACCTGCTGCGTAAAACTAACAGCCATCAAACCAGCATATCATCCCGCCGCTTCACAAGCCATCAATAATCCGTATCTCTCTGGATGTGTTAATAAAAAAATGTTCTTAATTCGAAACAACACACGATGAAATAGCAAAAGGTACAAGAGACTACCTTCACCTGCAGTACTCCCACAATGCACTAAACTAACAAAACATGGCAGCCCTGTGTTTGTTTCTGCTCACTGTGCTGCTTATCACCCAATCAGGTGATGGCTGTCTGCTGTGTACTGTAAGGTAATATGCTGGACACTGGAGCCTGCCTCCTAACCCACACACTAACCCATGCCCTGTAGGGTGAGGGTTTCCTCTGGACGATAACTGGCCTAACACAGTGAGGCCCAACCGGAGAACCACGAGCTTTTCCGTTATCCTTTAATGCTTTAAAGAAATATCTCCTGTCTCTTACACGTTGAAACAGGTTTGGTGTCAAAATTTGCTTCTTTGGTGCTGCTACAAGGGCTCCTGTAATATAAAGGAAGCTAATAGTACATCAATACTCCATGCCTAAATCATCTGCGAGTCATAAATTAGTCATAAATATAACTGGTTATACAGTTTTTCACACTATATAACTGTGTTAACTATTCAAATAACAGCATATCATGCAGTGCCAGAAACCCAATAAACAAGTCTAAAAACCTTGCATTCATCTCATTGAGACATTCCTTTAAAGGGCAGGACTCAGCCTTGGTAAATAAAGAAGCAATCTGAACCGGACCTTAGTGAGCAGCGGCGGCCTAAGACCCAGTGGGCTGGGGGGTGGGGTAATGTCCGTTTGAAGACAGTACAGAGGAACTGCATCTTAGTGCAGTTTTGAACCTCAGAGCCTTGTAGTGGTGAGAAAGCAGACTGCTGCGTTTTGGCTGAAAGTGCTGACAGAGAATGCAGCACTAGCTATTTCTAAACTAGTGTGCTGGTTGACCTCGAAATGTTAAAAGATGACCAGTGTGAAGAGTAAGACAATTGAGTGACTCACAAAATACAGCTTGACATCCATGACAAATAACTTAGACAAAGTACAGGGAATCTCTATAATTAAACTGATATTACAAAAGAGGTATTAAAACAAAACCTAATAATCTTGCTAAGTCAAAGTGAAATAGAAAATCTTAATGCATTTCCAGTGTATGACAGCAGATGAGATGAGACACAGGATATTTAGTTGGGAAACAATGTATGAGTGAGACTTGATTTTATCCACTGGGATTAGACTGAATCACGGAAAGCAGGTGTTGGAGTTGGCAGCATTTAGTTGGCAGTCAGCTATCAGGATCCTACAGTAACGTTCAAAGTTAGACTTTAAACTAAAACATTTATTCATTTCATTGAAGAAAATCCAGCATACTAAGTAAATACTAATTCAGAATACTAAGTAAATTTGTCTTGTAAGCTTCAAATGTTGGTGTTTAAGCTAGAACTGCTCTAAGTAGCGTTAAATCCAGTGTATAAAAGTGTACACCAGCTAACACTGAAAATCCCATGAGGTCAATGTTAAATTCAGGTTCACAGACATTCCCTATTATGAAAAAGCTCAGGAACATCTGCCCAGAAGCTCAAATGAACTTATTTTCACTCAAGACACTGTATTTCCAAAGCTTGTTCACTGATTACTCCCTTTAGACTCAAGTGTTTGCACCATGCTGGTGAAATGATTTATGTGTGTTACAGGTCTTCTTGAGCTCTTCTGAAACGTAAAAAGAGTCCATTAAACGGGTGATGAAATTTGCATGGTGCTGCTTCATAAATCTGCAGTGCTCTACTCTCCCTCCTCCACAGAGCAGCTCTCCTCTCAGAGACGCTCACTGTTCCAGCCCAGCCTGATACTTGTGATGGGGTTTTATTACGGAACAAAGGACGGCATTGAGTGGCAATGACTCAAAGAGCTGGCATAAACAGCCTCATATTCATTCCCCCCCATTCCTCACTTTCCTATGACTCGTTGCTCATCTTCCTCCTCCTCCTCCTCCCAGCTGCCAGGCTGAGACCTGCTCACTAACTGAGAAATAATGGGATTTGTTAACATGATTGGAATTCCTAAAGTAAGCAGTTAATAATGGCAGGCCACATACATACAATGTTAAAATAAAGTAACTAAATAGGGAATAAAATAAAAAAATTCTAAACAGAACTTTAAGCCTATCATACTCTTTGCTTTTATTCACAATGACGAATTGGTTTTAAGCGTTAAATTGGTTTTATTCAAAATATGGAATGAGTTCTATGCTCTAAATGTCTTTGTTCACAAAAAGGACTAGCTTCATTGGTCTAAAATGTTTTTTTCTTCACAATAAGGAAAGAGTTCCATGCTCCAAAATCCATAAGAAATACATTTTAAGCTTTAAAGAAAAAGCAGTGAGAAAAAAGCTGGCCAGCATTGCACAGTATTGGTCATGAACCGGATACTACATTTCTTGAAGGTTCTCGGGGCAACAGCTTCTCCCTTAGGCAGGGTTCCTTCACTATCTGGTATGCTATCAACTGTATGGGATCCGACTATTGTTCCTACGACCTTCTGCAGGAAGTTACATCACACATACTGTATTTTGCAAGAGTCAATACTCTGCAGCACCGCCAAAGGCGCTGCCATAATGAAAACACACTGCATTGAAATACATAGCCAATACAGCAAAAGTCAAAGTATGATTTAGTTAATGATAACAGTTACATTGTCAGTCACAGAAACAGCAACAGTGTGCAACACCCTGCTGCCAAAGAATTCAATGCTGCCAAAACGTTTAAAGTGAACGAAGAAAAGCCATGCCTAATTAAACCTGCTTCCCTGGGGAAATCAAAATATTACAAAGACTTTTCCACTATCCTTAAAACAAATGCCTACAGGCTTTAGCAAACTTCCTGTTATTGTGAAGTAAGTGGAGTGTGCTGAATATAAATTGGCTTAAATTAAGTCAAATTAGCACAGCCATAAATTTAAACAGCCAAGATCACCGCCCTGATGAAATGAGTCATGAAGAAAGACTTTCCTAAGAGAAGTTCTTTGAATTCCAGCATGTCCCCTGCATGAAACAGGAAGCTGACATGCAGTGGAGAAGAGGACTAGCTGAAAGGAGAGGTCAATCTAAACCCTGTCAGATTATCTCGGCCGTTATCTCTTTGAGAGTCTTCAGTTTTGATTGCGCAGTCCGATGTGGGTTTGTCCCAGGGACCTTCTGAACTCATGGGCGTGGTGGAGATCAGAGAGAGCAAGGGAAGCTGTCTGTAAACTGTTTTCATCCTCTGGGCACAAAGATAGGCCTAATCAGATTCGTCATGCTCACAGAGGAAATAACAACTTATGTCACACAACTCTAACCGAGCAATCTTGAAGAAAAACATCACTTTTTCACCCAGTATGGGCATGCACTCTGTAGACGACTAAATCTAACAAAATACATAGAATAACACAGCTACCATGAAAACCCTCTATATATTCCCCACAGAATTACCTGGCTGCTTTATTTTCACCATCAGTGAAGATAGTCCCGTGCAGTCTATAAAAGAAGCTGACACTAATGCTGTAAAAGGGCTAAAAGACAAAAATAGTCACAGCGTCTTGCTGTTGGAGAGAGAAAAAGACAAACAATCTGAGGTAACTGCCAGCTGCAGTGAGAAGTATTATCCTCCCACCGGCCTATCAGTGTGATCACAAACACGAGGAACAGATCAAGTTCAGTCTTTTAATAGCTACTTTCAAACACATCGCTTTAACAGGGCTTTCACAAGTAATCTCCTGAAGTAGGCATTTACATACAGCCCAGCTCAGATCTGAATATGCATTTGCAAAAAACCCATAAAGAAGTCTGAATATTTGCTAAATATTTGTTTATTTAGACCACAAAATATATTATCAGATATTGCCTGACATGTAATATAAAGAGCTGGACAAGGTTACTGCACTACTAATTGTTCTAGTATACACACGGCAGACCTCTTCTATTTCTAGTAAATACAGATCTGTTTTAAAGCTATGAATTGGGTACGATAACCTGCTGGATTGAGTTTCCTCTCTTTTAGTGATGCTCCCCTTGAGGAGAATCTGCTAAACACAGTTTTATTCTGACCTGAAGAGTACCCTGTTCATTCTGTTCATCATTCATTGACAACATGCATTTTAATCTATTAATTTTTAATATTTATATTTAAAATATACACATTTAAATTCATTTTAAAATAGAGTAATAGGTTTTAATAGAGTAAGAATGACAGCCCTAGTTCAAATTTATTAGCTCAGCCTATACAGCCTCCACAGATACTCAATCTGATTGAGTAATTAAAATGAAAGTAACAGACCCAAGGTTTCCCAGCAGAAGATTGCTCAGAGCATCACACTGCCTCCACTGACTTCCCTTCTTTCCACAGTGTATACTGATGTTCCCTCTTCTCCAGATAAGTGACACACACACACCCGGCTGTCCACATGATGTAAAAGAGAACATGATTCACCAGGCCACCTCCTTCCACTGATCCATGGTCCAGTTCTGATGTTTGCATGCTTATTGTAGGCAGATTCCGCAATGGACGGGGTCAACATGGTCACCCTTCTATCACAGCCAGCATTACATTTTTCAGCATCTTCTGTGGGATTGGACCAGGCAGGTTAAGTCTTTGCTTCCCATGTGCATCAGTTAGCCTTGGGCATTTATGACCCCGTCGCTGGTTCACTGATTGTCCTTCCTTGAACCACTTTTGGTAGGCATAAGCCACTGCATACCAGGAAAAACTCACAAAATCTTCCGTTTTGCAGATGCTCTGACCCAGTTGTCTAGCCATCACAATCTGGACCTTGTCAAAGTTGCTCAGAACTTCAAGAACTGACTGTTTCTTTTATGCCTAATATATACCACCTGTTCACAGGTGCCATTGCAACAAGATAATCAACATTATTCACCTGTCAGTGGTTTCAATGTTGTGGCTGATTGTTCACAGGATCTCAATATCAGCCATCCTATTGGCAAATCCAGGCATAGGCTGGATCTTAATTTTCTTACATGTTGTGTCAAACCAGCTTAACCCCATTGAAATGACCTTATTAGAGGTGTAGGTGGGTGTGATGGCCTCATTGTTCTGCGTGACTGCTAGAGCAGTTCGATGCACACGGCTCATTAGAAATGCAAACGGGGCATTCTTGCGCCTGGCACGTGCTGTTCGAAATAAACCAACTGTGATAAGACATGCCAAGGCTGGGCCACAGGATGCCAACACCTACTCTACCACTGTAAGCAGAGTCACAGCATGCATTCCAAACCAGTCTCTGTTTTTTTTTTTTTTTATCCGTATTGTGAGTTAAATATAATTATTTTCTAGAAATTAAGCTCCAGGCCCTTTTTTTGCCAACAAGACCAGCACATCCAGTTTTTCAGACTTAAATGCTAAATATAAGACTAACATTCGTACATGTCAAGACTGACAATTCATACTGACATTTCCTAAATCTCAAGACAATGTTGAATAATTAAGTTTTTCATTAAAGTGCAGCTCTTTCAAAAAGCACTTTGGACATAAAAATGATTAATCATTGCGTGACATGAAGAATGCCAGAGGTGCATCCACACATACTGGAAGGATGTAGCCCCCCAATACAAAGAAGGGTTTTCTCTAATTAAATAAAAGTATGATCAAGGCAGGAAACACATGCCAAAACACTGCTGGGAAGAGTAACAAGGAAACCAGGTGACTGTTGCAACTGTTTGGTAGATTAGACCCAATTAGAGCCTTCACTCTCCATGAGCTTCCTCGTGGGGGTCTGTGGGGTTAAACCTGGCCAGCTGCTCAATAGTCATACTTCACATACCGAAGAGTAAGAGTAGTGGTCTAGGATCACCCCCCAGTTGTCCATGTAATGAAAACCACTGGGACATCGGATATGAAAATATAAATTGACCTAAGACGAAAGGTCTTTCTCTGAGCAGTATGATGTATACATATCCAAGACTTCTTTTTTCAATCATGTACTAATAATTAAAATTAATATGTGCCAGATAGGGTTCTTTCGAGTGATAGAATGGAAGAACCACTTTTATACCCTTAAGAATCTTTCAAAAGTTGAATGTAAACAAGAAAACATTCTTAGACTCCAAAGAACCTAAAAACAGCATAAATCTGAGTTTTTACTGGACCTGTACGGAAAAAGTAAGATAAAGTGCGATTTACTTTAAACAGACCATTCCAAGACCGTAACTTCCTTTCCATAGGCATCTGAAGTGTTTTTTTTTTGTTTTTTTTTTTTTTTACAGATCTTTCCTTTCGTAATAACAGAAACCTTTTAGGGTGTAAATGCTTTCACTGAGGTAGCAGCCGCAAAGTTACGTCTTCTTTGGTATCTTTAGTTACTGAGCACAACAGTACCATATTCCATTCCAGTTTTATTTTATGAAAAATTAACTCCAACAACCGAACTAGACTTTTTTATTTTAAATAGTTATAAAATTTAAAAAGCTATAAAAAGGTACAAATATGTACTTTTGCAAATAAATTTTAAGTACCACAATGTATCTTTGAAGTTACATTTATGCTGTTTGTACAGGGAAACTAGAATTTACCAAGACTTTTTTTCTGACAGTGAATCCGTTGTACTTTCACATATTCTCGATAGCTCCTGCTTGCTGAGAACGTCTGAAATGCCCTCAAAAGTGCACAATACCCCCAAAAGCTAAATCTTAATACAGATAACACAGATTTACAGTTAATACAGATTTGAAAAGCAATGTGTCTGGCACATAATACAGAATGTTCTGCATAACTCAAGACAACTGAACAAAGTGTTCTAAGATCAGATTCCCCAGTGTCTTTGCAGGTCTTCATCACTACACTGTTAGAAGCAAAGCTGTTCGTCCACAGATGTTCTGTGTGATATGTGGGAATACAGCTGTGTTTCTTGGTGTGATAACTTGACCCTTCTCACCCAGAGATCTACACCAGCCCCCTGTACTGCTAAATAATGAGGACTGTAATCCTCGGCCTAAGCCGCTCCCCACTGTGCCAAGCCAGACGGACAATATTGAACGCAATGAGAGTCCACTGGGGTATACACTCACACCCCACACACTCTGATGCAATAACAGCACCCTCCTACACAACATCAGTGCTCTATTAGGATGAAGCAACTACAGCCAACATGGCCTCGCTCAGGTCAACCCAAGGTGCCCTCATGAGTATATCACCATCAGTGAAAGCCTTTTAGGAAGAAAACACTACAATCTATTAACTATAATTAATTAACAATTGATCTTAATTAAAATATACTCTTAATTGCTGTACAGTGAGATAACACCTGTTTCACATCTGCACTTCAAGAAAACTTCTCAAGATTTAAGAAGCTGTTAATGCAGTGATTTGTGACTGCACTTCCACAGAGGTTGAGCTGACTAAGGATTAAGCCTGGTCCTGGACTACATTTTTCTTTCTCCATTTAGAATGCTGTGTAGTTCAGAACGAGGCTGAATTCCTTTCTGGGAAACAACCCCCAGACGTCAGAAATTTGCCACTACAAACCAGGCTGAGCTAAAATACATGACGTTTTGACTGTTTATGCCATCATGAAGTGTGAAAGAGTGGTCAAATCTGACCAGCCCTGCTGAGAACTCATACTGAAACTAAAGCAGTCACAGTTTCTGACTCTTAAAGGAAAGGGAAGCACAGATAATTCTTCAATTTCACACCAGCCTACGTTTCACTATTTTTTATATTTAAAAAAAAATCGCCTTATACTTTAATACAAGCTTGTTGCTTTTAGTCCTAGGAGGCAGAGTTAAGAGCTGAAATGACAGCACACAAAGTTGATTTTCATGTGAGAAAGTTTAGCTGACTAAACAATACACTGATGACACAATATACATCATTATGTGTACTTTAGGTCATTTTCAAACATCATGTCATACATGAACACACCACATCACCTAGTGTGAACAGTGTGAAATTGTTCGCTGCATTTAACCCATTCACCAAGTGAAGTAGCAGGCAGCCAGAAACACAGCGCCCGGGGAGCAGTGTGTGGGGACGGTACCTTCCTCAAGGGTACCTCAGTGCTGCCACTAGCAGTCCTGGGATTCGAACCCACAGCCTTCTGATCGCAGAGCAAACTCCCTAACCACTAGCCCACCAGCTGCTCTACTACAAACATATGAATACAGTCAACAGTTGTGGGAAAGCATCCCACAATTTGTGGACTAGATCCTAAATGTCAGTCTGTAGGGATGTCTGGAAAAAAGTTTGATAAATATGAAGTCAGCTACCTGCTTGTAATAGAGGTGGGAGCACAAGACCCTGTGGGAGAACCTGAACAGGTGAGTGAGTTACCGTGAGCACCTCACCGACTACTTTACATTAGTTTACCATGAATTCCAGGATAAAAAACAAGAGGGCAGTTTACTGAAACACCTCTAAACTATCAAAGAAACTCAATGTCAATACATTTAAAGAGTCGTTTAAGCTGTTTTTCTCTGGACATGACTTACTCCAGCACTGCCGTTTTTGCTGCCATACGCGGCTCTTCCTCCTCCTTTGACGGGCATCCTGTGTCAGGTTGAATGAACTCGGGTGTTAACGTGTTCTTACAGTCCCTGTGTTTCTGGATAAAGCATGGCGAGCTGTCAAATAGTCGTTTAAAAACAAAGACGCCTCCTAACTGCTCCTTCTCTCTCCCCTTCTCCGTCTCTTCTTGAGAAACATTTTTTTTTTTTAGCAGCGAGCCACTTTCAACCCAGCCAGCCCACTTCAGGACCATACCAAAGGGAACGAGGAGAGGGGGAGCTACTTCGTTCTGACTAAAGAAATAATAGCTACACATAACATGAACACACAACACCAAAAAAAAAGGCGATACACGCTAGATGTATAGATTATTTATAGATTACAGATGTTGCAAGCAAACTCTGATACAACTTTATTTGTGTCACCCCTTAAAAATGAACTAGTCCAGCTGGCAAACATTGCTCTCAAACTTACAGGATGGCAAACAGGACTCAGAACTCTGTGGACTCTGTGATCTCACTGAATGACTAAAAAAACAGAGTAAAACAGAAAGAGTTATTTGGTGAGAATTCAAATTTGTGGACCGTAAGTGGGGATTTAACATACGATGCACTGACAGGCTTCATATCCCAGTAAAACCAGTCACACCATGTAATTTCATAAGAGGCAAAAAATAATACTTTAAACCTCTATATTGGGATGTTTAAAGGGGTCATGTTGTGAACAAAAAATGAAATTTCCTCATGTAAAAGAGTTTAAATGTGAAATGAAAACACTTAAAATTTTGTATTATTCTCTCCCAAGACCTTATGATTCACATACGGAAAATAAAATGCAGAAAACATCTGCTTCGTTTTTGTGATGTCAGAAAAACGATAGATTTACAAACTGTCTATAGACCTGGAAGTGGTGTCATTATTTATGTCGTACCCATATTAGGTACAGTACTCTGACTTCTCTATGAAAACAACAAAAGCCATTTTTGCACCCTGTTGTTAAGTAGCCAAAACACCCCATGCAAACTGTCAACAGTGCTGAAGTTTAATAGTAGACTCACTTTCAAGAGACATCATTGTGCAGTGTTAGTGTTCTTGTATCATATTTCCACTGCTAAACAACCTCCTAATTCAGAGGATCCAATAACACTAAAGGGAGAAATTGCATCAGGTTTAGAACGTTTTTGTTCATGCGGTAGTGGCGATTTTCAAAAGCACCAATTGTTTTTATAATTTCTCCCAAAACCAGATTAGACCTGGAGTTCCTATTATGAGCACGACAGCCAACTACAGAAAGATACATCCATCCAGTCTACAGCAGTTTAGCTCCACCCATTCATGTTGAAGTTATAAAGAGTGTTTCAGACTGGAGTGGTGTTTGAATGAAGAATAACACAGGACAGCCCAGCATATCAGTCACAGGAACAAAAACATCATGCTTCATTATAAGTGATAAAGAGAGTGTTGTATCAGAAAAAAAAATGAATTATGACTGTTTATTGGTACAAATGCCCACACAAAGTGAACCTCAGATGAAAAAAAATACAAAACAATACCAAGCCTTAAAATGAACTTTAATGCCATCAACTTTGTGGAATAAATCTACTTATTTTTCAGAATAAATCCTATCAAATGATTTGAGAGGTCAAAAAAACTTTCTTACTCAGTCAAAAGCCATATATTGGCATAAATGAAGGTAACGGAACTATAAAAAGCTAACATCGACTATAACTCTCTCCTGTCTCTCAGACATGCAAATGACAGTCACCTGTTAAACTCACTATGAGGGCATTAACAGTTACGTCATTGAGAGCTGTAATTACAGACGACTATTGTATGGAGCTCTGGGGAAAACAAAGACTGCTTTTGTCCATATAAACCAACCCTGTTAAGTAAGCAACTTCTGTACAGTGTGAGGCAAATAAAGCCAAAGGCATAGCATGTTACTACTGTCTACCCATACAAAAATCTAATGGAATGATCTTATACTGTAAGTCCCTTTATTTAACATCTGTAGACAGGTTATAGATTACATATTATACTACAACAAATATATGCCTACATAAGAAAAAGAAAAAAAATATGCCTACATGAGAAAAAAAAAGGTTTTCTGTTGCATAATAGTAACACTGAAAGGATAGTAACGCTGTTTGAATTAGGTCATATGCAAAAGTTCTGGCACGCTGGTCAACAAGTGCATATCATCTACAGCATACATACATATTTGTGTATGTACGTATACACACACACACACATATATACACTCAACAAAAATATAAACGCAACACTTTTGTTTTTGCTCCCATTTTTCATGAGATGG
>JBBPCZ010000017.1:15777854-15792311 GCA_037974445.1 Brycinus macrolepidotus | reverse complement strand
TGTGTGTGTGTGTGTGTGTGTGTGTGTGTGTGTGTGTGTGTGTGTGTGTGTGTGTGTGTGTGTGCTTGTGTGTGTGTAACACAGGGAGGACGGAGTGGGCCCTCCTTGGCCTTGGGGATCGTTCACTGTGTCCTGTGTCATTAGGCCACGGATACATTGCTTATTTTCCTCTGGTGTCTTGCATTCCAACAACGATGCCTTGAATGGGCCTGAAAGAGATCAAATGGTCCTCAGTCCTCGAGGATAAAGTACCATTTGGTCTGGGAACTTTCTCTCTCTCTCTATTTCTGTCCAACTGAGTGTTTTTGTTACCTAATGGTTCTTTCTCAGAGGATCAGAGTTACATGGTGTTTGTGGAAGATCCCCATTTACGCAGATCTGAGACTATTCTGAGCCAAAATACAGCTGGCAGACTCTTTGTTCATACTTCTAAATGTTGTTTTCATAAACCCCTTCAGTAGATTAATGCATGCTGTTACTGTCCACTCTTACTGTTGAAACAAAACCTTGCATCTCTACTTTTGTGGGTTTTTTTTTTTTTTTACTCCAAACATCAAGTACGTCATTAGAAAATGACAGCTGCCTTGTGTCACACTTCGAAAGGCAGCAATGGAAATGGAAACCCCTCTTACATTAACTTGCCTTGAAATTTAAGAAAGTTTTTTTTTTTGCTGTAAAGTTACTTTTTATTACATACTTAAGATTTTGTTGTTGCGTCAGTAACAATACTCTTTATGTTCACCTCTTATATTGTGTCTCCTCTGTTACAGTGAGGGGAGCAACCTGACCCCCGCACACCACTACCCAGACTTCCGTTTCAAAACCTACGCCCCGCTGGCCTTCCGCTACTTCCGAGAACTTTTCGGAATCAAGCCGGATGACTACCTGGTAAATATAAAATATTATCTAAAGCAGTGGTTCTCAAATCAGTCCCCGTGCCCTGCACATTTTAGAATTTCCCCTGCTCCCAGCACCACCTGATCCAATTAATTGGTTTTTGTGTTTACACACCTACTTCAGGTGGGTGAAGTGGGTTTGTAAACACAAAAATGCACATGCAAAGGGGGTACTCGTTTGGGAACCACTGATCTAAGTGACTATTTTTGCAAAAATGAATATGTTGTTGAACGAAAGTACATTGCATTGCTGAAAACAGTAGCAGAATCCATTTTGAGACCTGAAATTACTTTTGTACATTTCTATAAATAAAATTTTGTCACACAGACTGTCTTGGCTGATTAACTACAGTTGTGTAAATCAGATTTCTTTGCTGAACTTATTTTTTAAATTTGTTATTCTAGCCAAAGATAAACTCTAATAATGCCTCTTGTTGCCTGCTACCCTGGGATCTGGGTTAAGGCTCTTGTTTTTATGTTACAAAAGGGATTAATGCCTTAATTTGACTCTCATGTGCTCTCATTATGACTAGGCTTATGCTGAAAAGTGGCATCATTAGGCTCAAATGAACTTCTCCTGATAGTTTAAGTTGCTCTCAGGAGTGGTTCAAAGTCATCAACACATAAAATATATAATACGCCATAACTTTTGCACAGGCCTCATTGTATGTTTAATTTTTTCTAGTAGTTGAAATTCAGCCCCTAAACAGAAATTGTACATTAATCTGTAAAGAAATGTGTTCAGGGTAGAAGATGCTTACTTATTTTTAATTAATCAACCAGGGCCACCTAAACTTGTAACCCTCCATTACATGTTTCCTATATTAGCCACATACTGTAGCTCCAGTACAAAATTTTATACACCTTGGGAAGGGGCAAGGAGTACATTGTGTAAATTTGTTTTTTTTTGCTGAACTGTCACTTTAATTGAGCCGACACTGCTGGTTCCTCTGGCTGTGCTCAGCTCCACTTGGGACTTCAGCAACTGCAGTGACTCTGCAGCAGATCTGCAGATGCTTTAGCTATTTCAAGGCTGTGTGTGTGTGTGTGTGTGTGTGTGTGTAGGTGCGTGTGTGTGTGTATGGACGTTTAGTTGGTCATGTGTACATGGAGGCCTGTGTATATGTGTAGTTTCGTAGGAGTGTATGAGCGTGTGTGAGTGTGTGCTTGGCAGGACCATAATGGCCATTGTAATTAGGCTCATTGTCCCAGTCACGCTCTTAATTGTCTTTCTTATGGTGTGAAATAAAACTGTGCTGTAATTAACCTCAGGGCACAGACAGAGCCTCCAGAAGCGCGTCATTCAGTGCTTCCTCCGGCACCCCTTAAGGGTCGTAAACGTCCACTTCCATACCACACCATGGGCACCGCCTGTTCCATAGTGAGACACACGAAGACTTTCAGGCTCCTGGGTAATAAGGATTATAACATATCAGTAAAGACAAAGACCTACTGAGAGCAGGGCTTCTCCTGAGGCTGGGAGGCTGAATGTTAGAATTTGCAAATGAACTTTAGCAACAGCTCACTCTTGTAACAAAACATCATCTCCTGTAAATGGAAACTTTATATGAAACTTTATTTTAAAAATATTCTTCACTTTAATGTGCATTGAAGATAGAGGAGAAAAGGAGAAGAGGAGAGCAGGAATGAAAAAGGAGGGAGAAGAAACATGAAGAGGGAAAATGATGCTGTGTGCTGACTTGATTTGGTTTGCGGTGTTGATTATGGATTTATTCACGTGGAGAGGAAAATGAGTGCAGGCTAATTAAGGAGGACACACACACACACACACACACACACACACACACACACACACACACACACACATCTCTCTCTTTCTCACACACACACAAACACACACACACATATCTCTCTCTCTCTCACACACACACACACACATAGCAGTGCTGTAAGAAAATGCCCATGTGTTTGTGGCGGGGGTACAACGTGACTGTTCATTTTTATTAACCAGAACCTTTCTGTGTGTGTGTGTTGGGGGGGGGGGGTTGTTTTCTGTTTGTTTACTATGGTTAGGAGTAGGGTTAGGTTTAGGGTTGCATGTAGATATTTGCAGACATATAAAATGCATATGAGACATGTTATTACATATGGATACATATGTCTAATTCATACAGACGATATTATTATTACATATATGGAGTAACATATGTGATATATGTGGCCATTGTCCAAATGTGACAGTACATCATTGAGAAAAAAAAATTAAGTACTTGTGACATGCAGCATATATCTAAAAAGCATAGATATAAAAATATGTACATATAAAAACATCCTAACCTTTGTACACAACACATTTTATGTTCATTTTTTTCTAATATGTTAAATTGTCACAGAAACATGTCATTTAACCAGGAGTGTGCAGACTTTTGCGCTCAACAGTAAGTAGCTACATGTGACATTATTCACATACTATTATATACGGTCTCACATTCTGACACGTACAGAAACGTGTGTGTGTTTATACCATCACAACACTCATTTCCTTCAAATCCAAAGCTCAGCTGGTCTCCTCAAAGGCACACACGTCCCACACAAGTCCCACACAAGTCCCACCCAAGCCGCTGTTTCGGTGACTTAGTCAATTTACAGAGTGTTTGCACTGAAGAGGCATGGTGCTGTAAAAACACCACTGTGAAAGTCCCTGGACGGAAACTGAGATGTTTACTGAGTCTGTCCAAGTTCCTCATAATAACCACAGCATGATAGTAGAACTTGTTTCTTTGTCACCTATTCTGAGCCAGTGAGGTTTAACTGGTTTGAATTGTCTTGTTGGCAAACAGAAAGTAACGCGATAGTGCAGTCATCTTTTCTTCCTGTTGTCTGGATTTCCTGCTACCATCTTTCAAGTAGTTTTAGTTGTTAATAAACCTCTCATATGCTGGACCTCAACTTAATTTTGTATTGTGACATTATGAATGTGACTGTGTACTACTTTCTGAATCTGATAGTATGACTCTAACTGTGTATTACAATATTACCATATTAGGGGCCAACCAGTGTATAAAAAAAATTGTGATTGATACCTAGACCTATTGTTTTGAGCTAAAATTATAACCACTATATTAGCCTAATATGGATAAAAATGACACATACTCCAGTAGTTTTAGTTTAACAGCGTTTTATTGCACTTGCAGTTATCCGGTGGGAATTTAGATGACCGTCAGAACTAATACAAATTATTACAGCACGGTTTCTGTTTATTCAATCCTATTTCTAATATTTTTTCTTCATAGTTTATTTTTTTAATAAGATGTTACTGTATTTTGATTTATAGAGGAATTATATTGGCCAATATTATCAGCCAAGTGATATATCGGTCTGATATCAATCAGGCTGCTTAATAATAATAATAATATAAACAACAATAATGATAACAATATCAACAACATCAACAACAACAAACAACATCAACATCAGTAATGATCACAATAACAACAACATCAACAACAACAAACAACAATATTAATACATGTGTGCATATTAATCTGACTGTATGATTCTGACAGTATATTCTTCCTTCCCTTGTTCCATGCAGTACTCCATCTGTAAAGAGCCTCTGATCGAGCTGGCCAACCCAGGGGCCAGCAGCTCTCTCTTCTACTTGACCAGCGATGATGAGTTCATCATCAAAACTGTCCAGCACAAGGAGGCTGAGTTCCTGCAGAAGCTGCTGCCAGGCTACTACATGGTAAGATCCTTTTAGCAATGTGCTGGATCCCTCACTCCACTGAGCACCCTCTCCTGCTCTTCGCTCCTAATAAGGCCTCAGTGGACAAAAGCTGCAGGCCAGAGAACTAGCCCCCAGCTGCACAAGACCAGTGCTTGTGTAGTCTAGCATTTTCGTCAGAGCCTTAAGACTGGGCTCCTTTACAGAAATATCCTACCAGTGTTTCTTTAAAGGGTGGTTTCATCTGAGTTTGTAGCAATGTACTGTGTGCAATATTTGCTCTGTATATCTCCACATAGTGCATGTTTTTGTTGATTTTTCACTCACAGCAGTGGAAGGGTTTAACCCTTTACAGTTGTATATGGAGGGTATGTAGGTCTTTTCCCCCTTAGCAGACCATGTACAAAGATTGCTGTGTAGTTGAGAGGCCTGTGGGTAAATAACAGAATGCTCCAGTGTGTTGTAAAACCTCAAGGTATGTTGCATAAGCTTTGTATACTGCGTCACAGTAAATTGTATAAATACATGAAATTAAAGACAGTCCAGTCTCAGCTGCCAGCTGTGGAAGAACAAGCTCATGCACAATTATACCTAACAGCTCAGCACTGTATGTACACTACATTAAAAAAAAAGATGCATTGAATTGACTCTGTTCAAATATGTACATAATTACCATGTGACTAACATTTTATGTAGACAATATAAGATGATCACAATTTTTGCCAAAGGCAAATAAACTGAAAGCATTGTGTTGAATAATTTATATTAGTGAGTGTTTGTATTTGTATATTTGTATATGTATCTTAAAATTGCCTGAATCTCTTATGGCTCTCTTTGTGTAGAACCTCAACCAGAACCCCAGGACCCTCCTGCCTAAGTTCTATGGCCTGTACTGCGTCCAGTCGGGGGGAATCAACATCCGAGTGGTGGTCATGAACAACGTCTTGCCCCGCTCTTTAAAAATGCACTACAAATATGACCTGAAGGGCTCTACGTATAAAAGGCGGGCCTCTCGGAAAGAACGAGAGAAGCCCTGTCCTACATACAAGGACCTGGACTTTCAGGACATGCATGAAGGCCTGCACTTTGACACAGAGACCTACAACGCCTTGATGAAAACGCTACAGCGAGACTGCAGGGTGAGTGTTCAGTCTCATGCTGTTTCCACAGCAGGACCCAGCTTTGATTTCCAGGTGATATAATATCTTCTGGTCTAATAGAAGCGTGAGACCTACCTTAATGGAATGAACCCTGCTTCTTGAGGAACATGAGTCATTTTTTTGACTCATGTTCCTAATGCTGCCTGGTTGAAAAACAAGGCAGAGATTCATACAAGAATTCGTGTGCATTTATAAACCCCTTAAATTCTTGGCTTTGGTTATTAATCTTAAAAGATTTATTATCCAGTAACTTTTCTGAATTACTCAGTAACCACGATGAAATTGCCATATAAGGTGTCTAATAAGACTGCACATTCTAACCGTTGGTATCATAAATATATTGCAGTTGCGATATGTTTTGCACTATGAAAAAAAACGGATCATTTGTGCCTAAGTTAAAACTGGAATTATTGTATTCATTTTTTTGGTAAAGCAATTTCCTTTAGATGGATTACTTGAATGCCTTGATTCATCCAAACACCCCAAGAAAAAAACATTGATTGATTTCAAGGCCCATTTGCATATTTCAGGCTAATCATGACCCGAACACCACACTACAGCACTTTTACCAGTTGTTAAAACTTCAAAGAGAGGAGTAACCCAAAGACATCTATTAATTTTAACATTACAGCATGATCTAGTTCACTGAAACGCAAAACATCATCATGGTTGGAATAAAAAATATGTAAAATTCATTCAAATGTATCTCTGGGGTTGGAATAACTTGTTAAACAAAAAACTCCTTTGTGATGAACTGCAGATTAGAAAATCAAATCTAGTTAACAAGTACTGTAAAATCTCTCATTTTACCTGTTTGACAGGAAGCACTAGATTTTTACAGTAACCTACTGTATTTAAGCTACACAATAGATTACCTCAGTGTTCCCCCTGTAAATGAACATCTTCCTTTCAGGGTGAGGAATGGAGGTCTGACTGAAACTTCACGTTTAAATGTTTAGTCAGCTGTAAAGTTAATGGGAAACTTTATTTATTTATTTATTTATTTATTTGTTTGTTTGTTTGTTCATTCATTTATTTATTTTCTTATGTATCGTTCCCATTTTCAGTCTGTAGTTGCATTTGCATTTATGAATACATTTTCCTTTAAACAAGATTCTAGTTTTTTCCAGATGAATCATGAGCAGTAAATCTTTCCATCTGTGGTAAATCTTTCCATCAGGTTGAGCGTCAGGTTCTGAGACTAACCAGGACACAACATCTTTCAGCGCCTTTAGCCAAGCTACTTGTTGCTTTGACAACAGAAGGTGTGCCCGATGCTGCTCCTAGATATGCAGCCTATTTTATTGTTTAGTCACAACTCTGATTTCACACTCCTAATCAAGATGTTCTGTGTTAGAGACATGTCCTGCATTCACAATGCCACTTATAATGGCAGTGCTGGAACAGGGTCAGGTGTCCTGCTTTCTGTGTCAGTGTGTGATCAAAGGCAAAGCTGACTCCGAAACAGCCCTCTTCAAGAGTGTGTTTAGACTGGTGTGCAGATGAACTCTGCATGAGGGCAGAAAGCAGGTTTGGGCACACCAAAAACAGACATATTGTCAAGTCAAAGTATCTTAAATGTAGCCAATATTTTTAACATTTCTTGTTAGAGTTAGAAGGTTGTTTCAAAAATGTTTTTATTTCAGTTGATAGACATTGTAGACATTATTAGACTTCACAGACACCCACAGCCCACAACTTATTATTCTGTAAATCATTTTTCCATTTTCCACGGAAAACATGCCAGTTACACCTCTCAGGAACCCAAACAGTGAGATTTGTTTAGACCTGCTCTAGGGAGGTAAATGGAAAGTATAGGTTGCATATGTTACACACGCTGCCCTAAAAAGATCACAGTCTACTGTACAATGAAAGAAAACCAAAAGTTATCTGATTCTACATTGCATTTGTTTTGCCTTTCGGTCGAATAAGGAAACGATTAGTCCGGGAATTCCTGAAACCAGACAGTTTGTCGTCTATGACTGTGATGTTGAACTTACAAGTTGTTGTCAAGCTTTGTTTTTTTCTGGAGACAGCTGTAAGATAAGAATCTGTCTTATTCTTACCTCCAAGTACAAGCTGGATTTATCTACCATAGCTTTTATCATACTCCATTGTAGTGAGCAGAATAGATGCTACATACCATCCCTGTTTATTTTTCCATTAATTACAAATAATTTTGTTGTCACCGTGAAGACAGCGTGTCTTGTTTCATTTCAGAAGTTCGGATTAAATTGTGTCAACAAAGACGTTTTGCAGTAGCAGTGGTCTTCATGTACAAATAGTCTTTATACAGACTGACAAGTTTCTGATCCTTGTTGGTGGTGGACTACTCTCAACCCAGGAGTGACACTGATGTGTAAAAGCCCTATCAATGCTGCTGTTTCTACTACACTCGTACCAGCACCTCACACACTACCATGGCACTACCATTGTCATAATGCCTTAGCTCTAGCCCTGTGGTGGTCTCTTTCCATGATGAGCATTTTAGAAGGTTGCTGGGCTCTGTAGCAATAGAGAGGCTGCAGTCAGTAAACTTACACACTTAAAATACATGTATTAAAAAACACTATAAACAATTTGCAATGCAATTTCTATTAATATACTGTTGTCGTATGTTACGGTGTGTTATTGTATTTTGACAGTTGATGTCTTTTGTATAATATCCAGTAACCCTCTGTAAAAATGAACTAAATTTCACAGAAATCTCTACAAAAGTGAAATGGGAAAACTTACGACATTGTTTAAAAAGTAAATTAGTATGACCAAAGCGGTGTAGTAAGTGAATCAGTCGGTTATTATTATGGGTTTTATGTTTTTGTGTTGTCTTTTTATTAAGTACACACATTTGTCCTTAACCATACAAATGCTTGGGTCTAACAAAGGCCAACACATTTTGTTTTGCTTTTAAGTTGACACATATTTGCATTCAGTTAAGAATAACACATTTTGTGTTGCTTTGTGTTAGAACAGAAAACATGTGATGTTGTTTAACCACAGTCAGACAGTGCAACTATATGTAAGCATAACTTTAAAAATGCCAGTGAGTGTAGTTTCAAGGAAGGTGTTTCTAATAAATGGGAAACTCAGTGTATTGTCATGGAATCCACCTGAAAACTGAGTTGAGTTGTTAAGTAAGAGTTTGGCAACACTCTAAAGGCATTTCATACATGAGATGTTGGAGTGGCTGTTGAACTGTTTGGAACATTGAATTAGTGGGAGGAATTTCCAACACTGAAATCTAGTTACTTTGCCCCAAAGCTGAGGTGTTTAGTCAGAGCATTCTAGCATCTCCAAAAGCAAGCAGCTGATCTGCAATGGAAAACTAGACTGACTCTGAACGTCATAGAAGCTTATTAACAGGCCCAAAGTGGGGTGGGGGTAACTTTCTGTTTAGATGGGATTGGGATTGCATATTATTGCCCAGTTCAGAGTCTTCACTCAGGTCGAGGACGTGCTGCCAGTCTGTGCTCCACAGAATGTAATTAAGTAATGTTCTGGGCACGGCCAAAACAAGCCATCCAAAGCAGCACAAAGACAGAGCTTAAAAAATCTCCACTGTCGCATTCCTTTCTATTTCAGCCTCTCAGATGCTTGACGTCATGGGTCTTGTTGAGCTAATGGCGATTCTAAGCAATACTTGGAGATAGATCATGTTTTTCTGTCAGGGCGGTGAAATTTATTTTTTAGTTTACATGTGTCTTTGTAATATGCTTCCAATTATATTCAACAATTCTGCAGTTTTTCTTGGCCTGGGCCTTGTGATGGCTGTTGCCAGTCCTGAAGTGTTTTACCCATTACCCACATGGAAAGTCTAATAAATAGTAAGGAAGCATAACTTGAGCTGCCATCGAGGAATACTAGTTGATGACATTTTTCCTTTCGTTATAGGTGGGGTAAAGAACGTTGGAAATGGATGCGACATAGCTGACATGTGTGTTAAATGTCATGCGTAGACAGATACTTATCTGTGTCTGAAAATATCCTGTTTCAGGCTAATGGAGTTGTATATATCTACTTCACTACCAGACATTTGTATGACCCTGAATAAATGAGCATAAATGAAAGGTCCTGATTATTAAAGGGTGATCAAATTTGGCAGCCTCGTTTTATCATTGCAGCATTTTTCAATGATACAGTCTTGATCAACCTCTAGCAAGAACATAGTACAGCAAAGTAACTTCTGAGACTATAGGGTTAAACCACCCTAATCACACTGGTATCAACAAATCCCAAGTAACCATGCAGCTGATTGAATTGCCCAAATAAGAGGCATGATGTTGCATCTAAAACTGGCCATGTTGGGTAATCAGCTCTCACTGGCTGCCTTGTCCTTTGTCTGCTGTTTCACACAGCTGTGGCACTCTTCCAGAAAAGTTCCCCGCCTATTGCTTGTTTACCAACAAACAGGCTTCAGAACATTGGCCTTTTGATGGCATACCAGACCAGACGTGCTTCTTTTGGAGGGGATGGGGTGTGGAGCCGCTCCAAAGTTCCATCCATGGTCAGATTCTTTGAAGTTCTTGGCATTTTGCTTTCTTGGTAAAACGAGTTTTTTTTTTTTTTTCCCCCTGTTCATTTCTCCTGCCCCTTGTCCAGTGAGGCGCTAACAGGATCAGCACTAATGCAAGTCACAAGCGGGTTGAGTCAGGAGGAGAGGCGTAATGTCCACAGAGACAGGGAGTGGGTAGGGTGGTCAGACAGCCGGAGCGTGTGGGAACTCATTTGTGTAAATATGTCAAGAAAAATAAGAAACAGCTTAAATCTACAATAAGTTGGTGATATGTTACATCACAAAATGCCTATGTAAATACAGAAATATAGATTATGCTCTAGATTTCTAGATTTCTAGATTTCGGTACTGGATTATTAGTACCGAGCAGTATGCATTAAATTCAGTATCCCAATATTATATGTTAAATTTGCATTAATGAAGTTAACACAACTGTGCTTCCCGATTACTCGTCCTCTGTGCAAATGCAATGTTCTATAATGTTATATTATGTATTTAAATTATTTGCTTTTATCCAAAGCGACTTACAGTGTTTGCAGTGGGCTGCTGCCCCGCCCAGGGTGAGTCCCTGCCTCGCGCCCGTAGACCCGGGGATAGGCTCCGGGTACCCACAACCCTAGTAAGGATTAAGCGGTTACAGATGAATGAATGACTTACAATGTTTTGCATATCACAGATGTAGGTGAATGTAGTGTTAGGAGTCTTGTCCAAGGACTCTTATTGCCGTAGTGTGGTGTGTCACCTAGAGTGGGAATCGAACCCCACTCTCCTACTACTAAAACAAAACATTGTATGACAGCAGTACCAGAATACTAATACAGACAGTATGTCCAGTATTCAGTAGCTACTTCAGTAATTCAGTAGAACCATATGTATAACTTTTCTAAACAAGTATGTGGCTTTGTAAAAAATACACTTGATGAAGCTGAAAATGGAGAGCACACACACACACACACACTACCGACTGTAGTGCTGTAAAACTAAGACTGTGGTACAAGAGTCACTATTACTGCCTTTGGGAATCAGTAAGTGACTCCTGTGAGCTTACACACACTGAAGTTTTTACAGTTATGGTTTCCTGTGGGCTGCGAGGTGATAAAGTGTCTTAAAAGCAGAAATTGCGCTGAGAGCTTTTGAGTAAGCACGCCACACCCATGTGACCGGACAGGGCCGGCAGCAGAATCTCACACACACATTCACAGAGCATGCTACTGAACATGCAGTGTATGATCACACACACACACACACACACACACACACACACACACACACACACACACACACACACACACACACACACACACACCTATAACAGTCTAGTCATGAAGCCCATTATCAAGACCAAATACACTGATTCACAGTAGAGAAGAGAAAAGAGACCCCCCTCCTCAACATACACACCCTGAAGCTTGTCTCAGCACAGCCTTAAACAGAGCCACAGTTACAAGAACAGCTGTTTCTTTAATACCAGACAAACATGCGCATGTGCGCGCACACACACACACCCCCCCCACTTGGCAGCTGTTTCTAAAACAGGCTGTGATTGTGTTTCATTTTCAGCATCAAGCAACGAGTTCAAACAGGTTCACATGAAAGAAACACACACACACCACACATAGTTGAGCTAGACAACATATAGTTTGGCTAAAGTGTATGAGGATTACAAAGTCGAACACACACTTTTCAAAAGGATTTATAACCTTTTAAAATCTGACTTGATTACACACTCACAAACACAACGACACGGAGACGCTTTCAACCCCACAGTGACGAATTCCACCGCACTTTTCAGGCTTAGAAAGGAACGAAAACACACTCAAAATCCACCTCAGGCATCGTACAATAGGTTTCTATCAGTCATACAAATCTGACGCGACCACGACTTGCAAATCCAAAGCTAGTCTGAGTCAGGTCTCGAGTCTGTGTGACGAAAACTTGAGTTGAGTCTCAAATCACTTTCTGCCGTAGCAATGCAAATTTCCCACTTGTGGGACTAATAAAGGTTTATCTTATCTTAAATCTCTGAGGTGCTAGTAGGAGTCAAATCTCGAGTCTCTGGGGTTTAAGCCAAATCTGGAGTTGAGAGCCCATGTCTCAAGTCTCTGAGGAGCCAGTCCGAAAAGTTTCTTGAGTCTCTGAAATTCTGAGTTTCTTAGAAGTTAAAACTGGAGTCTCTGGGGTCTGGGTCTAAGTTTCATGTCTCTGAGGTGCGAGGCTGAATTGAGTCAAAAGTCTTTGAGGTGCAAGTCCACACCGTGAGCCTCTGACATGTAAGTCCAAGTCATGTTTCAGGGATCTTGGGTGTGAGATTTGCAGTCGAATTCTCCAAACAGGAATTTCTTGAGGTGCGAGTATAAGCCTCGAGTCTCTTTGACTCTGAAAATTTGAGTTCAATCTTAGTCAGGTCTTGAGTCTCTGTGATGCGAATTTGAGCCTCAGGGATGCACGTTTAAGTCGAGTCTCAAATCTCTGAGGTCCAGGTCTGAGTCAGGTCTCAAGTCTCTGGGATGCAAACTGGAGTCTAGTCGTGTCTCTGTGATGTGGATTTGAGTCTCAGAGACGCAAGTCCGAGTCGAGCCTCAAATCTCCGAGGCGCAAGTCTGAGTCAGTTCTTGAGTCTCTGTGATGGAAATCTGAGTTGTCTTGAGTCTCTGAAGTGCAAGTCTGAGATGAGTGTCTGGAACGAGAACCCAAGTCCCATGGACAAAACGAATCCGCTTCATCGACTAAGCAAAAAAAAGCCCATCTTACCCCACCACCAGCCCACCACACTGTCCCCCACCAAATCTCTGGATCCAGCAGAAACAGAGATCTTGACATCTAAAACTGAGTTGAACCCAATGATGCTGAGAGCTGTGGGAGACCACACACGACCGCACACGACCATCACCCCCACAAGACTGGAAAGGCAAGACTGGGTTCCAAAAGGCCCGATTCAACCAAAATTGCTCAAACAACTCAGCATTCAGTACGATTTTAACTCCAAGGAAGATTCCATTTGATTCTGAATAATGAATGTTACAATGATGCAGTTCTGCTCTTTAATAGAGTTAGACTGTCATTTTACTAATTATTAATCATCCCAGTAGTTTTGTTCTTCTTTCTTTTTTATTTTATCTCTGATTTCCCCAGAGACCACGGGAGGGACAGCAGGCAGGGCGTTTTCTGCACTTTTCTGTGGAGTGAGATTCTGCTGGGATTGGATGTGTTTTTTCTCTTATCAGATAGGCTGCATATTACTGCTCCAAAACCTCACTGGGTCTCCATGGGGACCGCCAGGCCATGTCACATTGACTTCTGGGAAAAGCAGCAGGACCCGTCATGTCGTTTAGAGAAAGTGTGAAAGCATAAGGGACAGCAAGATAAGCGGACTTTAACATTCTCTTACAGGCTTGCTTTATTTTTTATTTTTTTAAATCAATGATAATATTTTTTTACAGCCAGCACATCTACAGATATATAATAATAGAGGTTTATTTCTAAGCACCTTCCAAGGTCATGCTCTACAGACACTGATGGGAACAAATTAGATCACAGAAACTGCAGAAATATCAAAATAGACACAAGATCAAAGAGCAAATGAGAAAAAGTTCTCATCTGAAAGAGTCTGAAAAGGTGTTTTTAAAGGAAGAAAAATAAATGCAGCCACGCGGACCAGGAGGAAGAGTGCTCTGAAGTTTGAGACCCGCAACAATAAAAATCCCATCTCTGACGGTGAGAAGCGGAGAGAACAGATCAGTGTCACAGTCTATTGTCTTCTGAATGGGACGGTAGGAGAGGCTTTTGATCTCCTGCACAGCTTGACCAGGAACAAATTCACTGAAAATAAATGCTTTTTTTGGATGTTTATGTTGGAAAAAAATATTGTTTTTGCCCATCTGGTATAGGACTGGGCGATATGGGAAAAATCTTATTTCGATATATTTTTTTCATATCAGTCAATATCGATGTATATCACGCTATATATAAAATCACCATCTAACCACCTTTTTATTCCTACTGAGATATAACAAGCATTACAGGATGAGCCTGTTGCTTTAAGAAACTTTGCATTCTGGGTAATTGAGCCTCTAGGGAGGCTGGAGGATGTAGTTTTTGGGGGGAGAGAGTGCGCACGGTAGCATTGGGAGCTTGAAGTTTTACATGGCTGCTCTGTTTATAGTGATTTTCGCCACTATGATGTTCTTTTGGATAAAATAA
>JBBPCZ010000017.1:15753151-15765361 GCA_037974445.1 Brycinus macrolepidotus | reverse complement strand
CAATGGAGCAGGAAAAAAATGATACTTTAGAGTTAATTAAAGTGTAGTGCTGCTTGTAGAATTCCCAGAAACACTTTATCTGATGTTTCTTATCATTTACTGGAATGAAGGAGATACACTGAAGAAAGAAATAACCCTTTTTATTGAAGTATTGATGTCTTAACCGACGTTCTTCTCAGATGGGAGAGATGGGAGATCCAGTGCAGTTAAAAGACGAAGGTAACAAGCACTTCCAGGCAGGAGAGATTGACAAAGCCATCGAGTGCTACACAAAAGCCATCAAAGCCTGCAAGGATCAAAAAGCCCAAGCTGTCGTCTACAGAAACAGATCGGCCTGCTTTCTGAAAAAGGTATTTAATCACAAAACCGTGCCTGAAGGGCCTCCATGTTGGCTACGGTTTGACAAACCATGTTAACAGGTACTTTCTTTGCTTCCTTTACATTCTGTTTTTAATTCTCTGCTTTCTCAGGAAAACTACTCTTGTGCTGCCTCAGATGCCTCTAAAGGTATGTGCATTTTTTAGATTTTGCCTGGCTTTGGCTGACCTTGAAATTCAAAGTCTATTACAGCATAGTTGCATGAAAAAATTCAGTTGTCACTGTGTTGCTAAAACATTTGTTTGTTGTTTCATTGCTACAGCCATAGATGTGGATGCTGCTGATATCAAAGCCCTGTACAGAAGATGCCAGGCACTAGAGAAGTTGGGTAAGCTGGACATGGCCTTTAAGGACGTCCAAAGATGTGCAACACTGGAGCCTAAAAACAAGACCTTTCTGGAAACTCTCAGAAGACTTGGAGCTGAGATCCAACAGAAGGTGAGACTTCTATTCTAGATGTTCTTTGATGAAAAAGCATTTTTTAAGTCACCGATGGTAAACAATAATGGATAGCAACCTCCAAATATGTTTTACATTCTGTAAATAGTGTTTAGTGTGCCTTGGGCCATATATCACACTTTTGAAATATAAGATAGGCCAGAAAGTTACTAAACATGTTTCTGGACACTTTATCAGTAGACCCAAGGATGATTTCCTGAAGTTAAGGGTTTTAGAGAATTAACACCATTATCTGAACCAATTGTGTCTCCTACAGCTGAAGACCACCTTCTCCACAGACTCCAGAGTGCAGAACATGTTTGACATTCTGCTGAGTGACGAATCGGATAAAGAAAAGAAAGAAAAGGTGCAAACACGTTTTTGCCCATAGTGAAATTCTATAAGAATACCAGTAGAATAGGCATTTTGCAATTGCCCTTTTAAAATGTTAAAACTGGTGCTTGCTCCTCCTTCAGGCGGCCAACAACCTGATTGTGCTGTCTCGAGAAGACGCAGGCTCAGAGAGAATCTTCCAGAATAATGGCGTGGCTCTGCTCATGCAGCTAATCGAGACTGGAAAGGTTGAGATGATCTTGGCTGCCATCCGGACGCTGTCAGGAATGTGCACCGGCCACAGAGCGAGGGTGGGTGACATTAAGAGACATAGACACAGTGAGGAATAGTATGTGAACTACAGCTTTCCTGAAATAAACTATTACAGTAGATGCTTTCTTTGTGACAACTACACCAAAAATGTAACCTTTATAACACCAGCAATAGAAGAATCCAGAAGAAATGTCAGTTCTCCAATTATTGAATTTCTCCTTCCACTTTTTAATCAATCATGTGTTTTGTGTGCATGTATAGGCCACTGCCATCATCCACATGATAGGAATTGACAAGTTGTGCAGGATTATGGCCATGGACAATGAAGAGATTGCATTGGCAACCTGTAACCTATTCCAATGTGTCTATGAATCCCTGTCTGGGGCAGACAGCAGAACTTATGGCAAAGAGGAGGCCCTTGTGCTTGGTGAGACAGATTTTGGTTGAATTTTTTACAGGACTTTTATTTATGTCTAACTCCTGCATGACTCCTTGGGTGTGCATGTTTTCCATCAATGTTGTCATTAAAGAATAAACTTCCCATTTAATAAGTTTCCTCTTTGCTGTTGATCAAAAGACTCAAGTAAGGACCTGAAGACCATACTCCTGGCTCTGTTGGAGATGATCGTGAATAAGAATGTCTCAGGACATGGACGAGACCAAGCACTCAACCTGCTGAGCAAGAATGTGCCCAGAAAGGATAAGAAAGATTCTGATCACTCTAAGACTCTATTCACCATTGATCACGGTCAGTATTGCAATTATTTAAAGGGCCCATGTCCACTTTCTTGTTTTTTTCATTGTTATTGCTGTTGTCCAGTTATGTGTTTTTTTGTACAAAAAGCTGTCATAATTCATTTTTACAAATCATCTATCCCTTAGAATTAAACAGGCTGTTTTTGTTACTGTACCTTTAAGGCCGATTTATGTAAATGACTTCTCTTCTGATTGGCTTCCCTGTATTGAGCCTTTTTCAAAAAACTGTCCAGACTGAAATCATCTTGAAAGCAACTTCAGCTTGACAGGGCTAGGCTAAATTGCTGTAGGCCGAAAAGGCGGATATGGGCAAATGTATCACAAAAACAGTTTTTGTACTTCAGTTGCTACATATGGACTATATGAACTGGAGAGTGAATGGTATACTTTCAAACTTTGTTTACATACTACACCATATACATATACACACACACACACACACACACACACACATGTATATATATATATATATATATATATATATATATATGTGTGTGTGTGTGTATATATATAAGATTTATTAAGGACCCAAACTTGATCCAATCCAAAACGTTTCTGTGAGTTATTTATAATTTAGTCATAATGTCGTTTTGTCACTTTTTGACCCAGACCCGCCCGGGTTACGGGTCGACCAGTGCATCACTAACATGTAAATGAGACAGAGAGATGTAGCCTCAATGCTGATGTTTATTTTTCCAACTCAGGCCTCCGAAAGATTCTCAAAGTGTGTGGTCAGGTGCCAGAGCTGCCCGACCACTTAGCTTTGACAGAGAATACACAGCTTATTGCAAGCGTGCTCCTCAACAAACTCTATGACGACCTGCGCTGTGATCCTGAGAGAGACAATTATAGGGACATCTGTGATGAGTACATCAAGTGAGCAGAATCTCATGCACATCTTTATACTGTAACTACTGTGACTCCACGATCACCACTTATCCAAACTACTGCCTCTGTCTTCTGTTCACAGGAGCAAATTTGACCCCAACGACATGGACAAGAACATCCATGCCATCAATGCACTCTCAGGAATTCTGCAAGGACCTTTTGATGTGGGCAACATACTCGTGGGTCGTCAGGGTGTGATGGAAATGATGGTTGCTCTGTGTGGTTCTGAGAGGGAGGTGGACCAGTTGGTGGCCATAGAAGCTATCATCCATGCCTCTACCAAAATGAGCAGAGCATCCTTCATCATCGCCAATGGAGTGTCTCTGCTCAAGGACATCTACAAAAAGACCAAGAATGAGAAGATCAAGATCAGGGCACTTGTGGTAAGAAATGGAAAACTGCAGTTGTAGATGAGTCAAGTAAAGTTAATATTGTTGTGGTATTTTTAATATACATATTAATTAATTTATTCATTCATTATGGTCATATTGTATAATTTTCTGATATCTTGATAATGGATTGATAACTGCTCAATACAATCTGTCTGAATGCTGAAAGCCAAATATTCTCCCATTGTGTTAAAGGGTTCATATCCTAGATTTGACTTGAATTTAAATTTGACTTATGGTGACTTATGATATTTGTGCGATTCTATTTGCCAAATGTTTACTCTGTAATGTATTTGACCATTCTCCACCTCTCTTTATTCCTTAAAGAGGCCATGTTTGTTCCTGTGCCTTTAAAACCGATATATGTAAAGTGTATCTTTTCTGATTGGCTGCTCTGTATTGTGCTTCCTCTTAAGTACTTTAGAATTTAAATAATTGTACTTCCTTTTCTCAGGGTTTGTGTAAACTAGGCTCAGCCGGAGGTGATGATTACAGTATGAGACAGTTTGCTGAGGGCTCCACTGAGAAACTGGCCAAGCAGTGCAGAAAGTGAGTGACGTCAGCGTCATAACTGACACTGAAAGAAAGTAGTCATACTGACACTGAAAGAATGTAGCCATTCAGTGATAGGCATGTCATGACGCAAGCATGAAAATAAAACAGTTATACCAGACCTACTGTAAGTTTAGCAATGAAATGACTGCATATTACACTACAGATGGTTGTGCAACCCCACCCTTGATGTTCGCACACGGAAATGGGCAGTGGAGGGTTTGGCCTATCTGACCAGTGATGCTGATGTGAAAGATGACTTCGTTGAGGATGAGCCAGCTATGAGAGCCATGTTTGAGCTTGCCACGGTAAGACTGACAAGTAATAGTGCATTCATGGACTTTTCAGACAAATGAAAATGGTAATTTATGCAGTTACCATTGCACTAATTTGCTGTGGAAATTATCATTTTAAAAAATGATCATTTTCTCTTGCAGTCAAAAGATAAGACCATCCTGTATGCTGTTGCCTGCACATTAGTGAACTGCACCAACAGCTATGACAAGAAGGAGATCATCCCTGAGATGGTGCAGCTGGCCAAGTTCTCCAAGCAGCATGTTCCTGAACAGCATCCAAAGGTAATGAACAAGCCCAAAATTAAAGGAGTAGTTTGGCACAAAATCAAAAGATGTAGTCCCTAAGATAAGACGTATTGGGACTCAAATGTTGCTTCTTAAGTTTAGAACTAGCTACAAACTAATAAATACTGATAACGCTTTAGGCCAACATTAAGCTAACGTTACTAACAAACACCAGTCAACACTCACCTCAATCTTTTTGGTAAATACATCCCCAAAACTTCTCACAGGTCTCTCAAATGGTATCCAGCTCTGTATTAAGGTGGCGCAGATCTGGTGATTTAGGGTACTGTATGGCTTACTGTGAGCTATTAAACTGATCATAACTTCACAGTGTAGCTGAAAGCTGCAGACAGCCATTTTAGACAGCCTGTTTCCACGAACCTGATCTAGAATCAGTTTTTTTGTGACCATTATAAATTAAGGGGAATCTGATACAAAATTACCACCACTTTGTGAATACTCTGGTGTTGTCTGGCATGCATGTAGTGGTGATTTTTGTTCAATTTCATGGCTCACAGCAAGTCATACTGTGCCCTAATCATGCTGACCAGTCAGGGCCACCTTAATAAAGAACTGGATGCAGTTTGAGCAGGTTGAGACTTTTTGTGAAGTTTTTTTATGGAAACAGTTTGGATTACAACTGACTTATGGTGTCTATTAGCTTAGCCATGTCTATCTTTTGAGAATTATTTGACTGAGCCACTGTATATTGTAACATGCATATTCTTTACCTCAGGACAAGAAAGACTTCATTCAGAGGAGAGTGAATAGGCTTTTAAAGGCTGGAGTGATATCAGCACTTGCAGTCATGGTCAAAGCAGACAGTTCCATCCTGACCAATCAAACCAAGGAAATGCTTGCAAGGTAACGATTCTAACTTCAAACACCCATCTGTGTTAAAATGACCTATGACTGGACATCTGTCAAGTCATAGGACATCTGTCGAAAGGTAATATTTTGCCTCTTTTCACTTGTTTAGGGTGTTCCTTGCCTTGGCAGATGATCCAAAGGACCGTGGAACAATTGTTGCCCAAGGTGGTGGAAAGGTAAGAGACCAAAGGTGTGAACATGATTATTATTATTTCTCGTGTTTCAGCAACCCTTTTAACATGTGGGTCACTGTTGCACAGGCACTGATTCCTTTAGCCACAGAGGGAACAGATGCAGGGAAAATCAAGGCTTCCCATGCACTGGCTAAAATTGCTGCTATCTCTAACCCTGAAATTGCTTTCCCTGGTGAGAGGGTAAGACCATTTTACACATTTCCAGTGCTGGAATGGGACAGATGTGATGGCTAATCAGAACCTCTACTGTGATGCTAATTATATTTCTCATCAACAGATATATGAAGTCGTGCGACCACTCATTTCCCTGCTGAGCACAGAAAGAGATGGCATGGAGAACTATGAAGCTCTACGGAGTCTGACCAATTTAGCTGCAATGAACGACAAGCTGCGGTGAGAACCATACACACACTATACAGGTCACACATTAAGATAAGATAAGATAAGATAAGATAATCCTTTATTAGTCCCACAAGTGGGAAATTTGCATAACTGTTCAACTGTTGCTACCCCTGAATGATAGCCTGTAGCCACCAATCCACATTTTCATAATGCTAGTTAATGCTTTTTTAGTTTTGTTCGTTCGTTCATTGTCAACATCGCATCACTGAACCATTGTTTGAACCATTTGTCTCACTTTTCTTCCTTGTCCTTGTCTCAGAGTGAAAATCGTGAAGGAGAAGGCTCTTCCAGAAATTGAGAACTACATGTTTGAGGAGCATGACCAAATCAGACAGGCTGCTACAGAGTGCATGTGCAATCTGGTGTGCTGCAAAGAGGTGAGAATGAAACTTTATTGACACGGACTGTCCAAAGCCATATCGTCACTTTAATAACTTTGTTGTTTTGAAACACCATTCAATCACATCATGGCAGGTTCAAGAGAGGTATATGGAGGATGGAAATGACAAGCTGAAGCTGCTCGTGCTGCTTTGCAGCGAGGATGATGACGATCTGCAGATAGCTGCAGCTGGTGCCTTGGCTATGCTCACTGCAGCACAGAAGAAACTCTCGGTCAAGATAACCAAAGTGGTACGTACTTACCTGTCTGACCTGTGTCTGTTGGTCACTTGTTTAAGTCTCTTTTAAATTTGCTAGAATATGTAGAAAAGGCCTACTGTCCTTCATTTCCAGTCCTTGAGAGTTTACAACTACTTTGCCATCTCTATTGAGAGCCATGGAGTCTGGATATTTGTTCACAGTAAAACATTCGTGAAAAACATTCGTGAAATGTAGTCAAGTTTTCTGTTGATGTTTAGGCTTGGAAGAAATACCTAAAAACGTGCAATTTAGTTAGGTTAAAAGTGTTTAAAGGCTGGGTGTGAACGCATTAATGTTCATGTTTTGATGATCTCTTTGTCTTGTCTTTGGTGATATTTTTGATCCGCAGACTGTACAGTGGCTTGAGATCATGCAGAAGTTATGCCTCCATGAGAATCCTGACATCCAGCATAGAGGCCTGGTTACGGTGTTCAACATGCTGGATGCTGATGAAGAGGTGGCCAAGAAGATGATTGACAGTGAGCTGCTGGAGATCCTTTCCTATGTGGCCAAGCAAGAGGACAATCCCAAGAAACAAGCGGCCATCGATGCGGCACGTACCTGCCTGTCCAAAGCCATGGATCTTGGACTTATCAAACCTTTCACACAATAATTCAGAAAGAAAGCGGTTAAATTGAAACCTGGAATTAGAAGTGATCGAGGCCCTCAGAGACTGCTCTGCTTTCTGGGAAAGTGGATGTACTTTTCTATCTGTTATTCTATCTGTTATATGCATGCATTCAGATGCTTAGATCAATTTGTTTTGCTATGGCTCATTAATTTAGTTTTTATTTGATTTGTATGATTATGCTTTATGTATTTACGCTACACATTTTTAAAAATACAGATTTTTGAGGAAAAAATTGTCATTTGTTTTATATTTAGTCTATATTTTCCATGCAATATGACTACCTACTGCTGCTTTTTAAATCCAGGGTTTGAGTATCAAAACCTTAAATTATGTAATAACAAAAGTAAAAGAAGCTAAATTATTTTGTTATTCATAACTTAATAAATGAGTTATTAAATTTGCTTCATAAATAATAACCACCCATTGCATTATTATTATTTTCATCATTATTACAACAATAACAATAATAATTATTGTTATTATTATAACAATTGTTATTATTATATAAATTATATAAATATTATTATTATTATTATTATTAGTAGTAGTAGTAGTAATAGTATTATCGTTGTTATTATAACAACAACAATATTTATATAATTTATATAATAAGTGTTATAATAATAATAATAATAATAATAATAATTATTATTATTATTATTATTATTATTGTTGTTGTTGCTGTTGTTGTTGTTGTTGTTGTCATAATAATAACAATAACAACAACAACAATAATAATTGTTTTTTATTGTTCTAGTATTATTAATTCCCTTGTTTGTCAGTACCCTCCCTGTTTTAAAAAATAGCGTCACCGATTGAGTTAAGCGGCTGGCGCATGCGCAGTGTCGTTCTCGCTCCTTTTAGTTCTCCCGCTGGCCGCCTCCCGGTCCGGAGCGACACGGAACAAATGTGAACATTTTCAAACAAAAACAGTCTCCTCAGACGCGCTCGTCCGTGTTCGCCTCCGAGCAGCCATGGCGGTTAACTTCGGCAAGATCGCTGTCGGCATTTACGTGGAGATAAAACGGAGCGACGGTGAGTTAGTTGGTTAGTTTGGTTGTGTTTAGCTGTGGTGTAGCGAGCTAGCAGCAGCAGTCAGAGTAACGTCTCCACTCTGAAGTCTTTCTGGGATTAGGCTAGCGGCAGCATTATGCTAACCCTAGTGCTAATGCTAGCACCGGGTGCGGGCTCCACCGGGCGGAGTGCCGGGGGGCCGGTCCGGCTCTTGTTGCTCTGGGAGCGGCCGACCTACATACAACAACACAGCAACGGTTACTGCGGCATGGAAACAGACCCAACACCACACAACACTGACTAAACGCCTGCCCTTTATTTACAGAGAGGTTCACCATTACTACCACAGATCCCGCAGTAACACAAAGCCCTTTCAGACCCTTCCGTGAGGATGCTTCTGCCCAGTTAGACTTAATTATTTATATTTCAATCTTTTTCTGAGCATTGCCATTCAGGAATTTTAGTCCAGCAAGTGTATCATCGGATTTTTATATATTATTCTCACCGTTATTGTGAACAACTACATTACAATACAGTATTGACATTTTACAATATTGGTATACTGCCCTTTTATTTACACCGTTACAACCACAGGTCGTGCAGTAACACAAACCCATTTCAGACGGTTCCATGAGGATGCTTATAGTTTATTTAGGCTTAAATATTGATGTGTCACTCTTTTTCTAAACATCGCCATTCAGGAATTTGAGTCAAAAAAGTGTATCGTCGGATTTTATGCATTTTTCTCACCGTTATTGTGAGCAGTTACATTATTAATCGCTACTAAAATGTAAGTAAGGTTTGTGTAAACTTCTGTTTTTTTTTTTACTTCTCTATGTCTCCATGAGTCAAACCAATGATCCCCAGTTAAAGCAGCTCTCTCTGATCCCAGAACCGTGGACGGGGGCTTCACTTTAGAGACTCCATTTTAGAGATGTGGGCCACTAAAAAGGATTTATTAAATAAATAATAAATGCATTTTAAATATAACAGGTTAAGTCTGTTATTTGTCAATAGTATCAGGCCAGACCTCACAGATTCACTTAGTGAGTGAAGTGTCATACTGAAGAAATTGGAGGTGTAAACAAATAAACAAGAAATCCAAAGACAACACACATATAGCTGTTGCTTATATGTATATGTAATTTAAATGAATAGCTTTACATCACTTTATCCAAAGGGTCAGTTAGCTCATTTGCTGTTCCCTAACCACTAGGCTGGTGACCTAGTGGGTAGGGGGTTGCCCCTGCGATCAGAATGTAATGGTTCAAATCCCAGGACTTCTAGTGGCACCACTGAGGTACCCTTGAGCAAGGTACTGTCCCCACACACTGCTCCTCGGGCTTCCCCTGTTGGTGACCGCCCACTGCTTCACTTGGTGAGTGGGTTAAATACAGAGAAAGAATTTCACATTGTTCACACTGTGTGCTGTGGTGTGGTGTTTTATAAGGGGCAACTTTAATAGACGTACTGTTAAAATTTGTTAGAAAACTTAAATGATAAGTATTTTAGACATCCAAGCTAGCAGCTTAGCTGGTTCTTCAGCTGTAGCTTCGTGCAAGAAGTGTAAGGTATTGCGAAGTTGTTACTTGTCAAAGAGAAGTAGTGAAATAGTAGGATTTCCACCTCACATTGCTTATGTTGTTAAGTGGTTGTTGGTATTGTCAGATATCTTAAAACACTGCGTGTTTTCTTTTTAGACAGTGTGTCCAGAAAGGGTCTAGGAACGCCTGTGTCATCCTGTGATAATGCATTACTCATGCTGCGATGTGGGAGAATGAAATAACTTCTCTCAGTTTAAATAATTTATATCCATGTGGCTCAGTGTAATAAAAGGTTTGACAGATATGAGATCCATGTGTGAAAGTAACAAGATTTAAATATTTTAAACTCTTCAAACTTTGCAAATACATAGAAAATGTGCACTAAAATTAGAAAATCAACAAAACATGTAATTTGAACGGGGATGTTTAGACTTCTTTACACAGCTGTAAACATAATACAGTGTATGTGTTACATCCTTCTTGTGAAGTTCCTGTTTGAAATGTATTGTTATTGATGACAACATGGTCTTTAAACACCAGAGAGACCAAGAAGACCACAAGTAGATCTACAGTACCTTAGTAACTTCTAGATTGTAGGCTTTGTCCTGCTAGATGTTCCGTTTGACTCTTGTCTTAAGCCAGTGTAGACTGGTTATATTACTGTTGTTGCTGCTATTAAATAATTGCAGAGACTGGAGCTTGTGATGTGAGGGATAGTGTTGAATAATGGATGCAGAGACATTGCTCTTTCTGCTCTGTTCTCCACTGGGACATCACAATAGTGAATGGTACAACTTTAGAAATGTCCTGCAGAGAGCAGATGTGTGTTGCTCACCTTTTGCTTGCCAGTATCAGGTTTTAGTGGAAGGAAAAAAGTGCTGAAGTGCAAACTTTTTGTTAAGGCTGAGTGGAGAGTCTCACTCCCTGTTATATGTTGCGTTTTACCAAGCTCACATCTCACATGCATTCATTTTTGATTAATCGCAGGGAGAATACATCAGGCTATGGTGACGTCTTTAAATGAAGACAATGAAAGTGTTACTGTGGAATGGATAGAAAACGGAGACACAAAAGGAAAGGAGGTAAGCCCAACAGCCATACGTAAGCTTATAACAGCATCAATAATGGATGGAACAACAGTGCCAGTGTTGAGAGGGTAAAGGAACTTGCTGTACTATTTAAAACTCTGCTCAGTGCTTTATACATTTTACATTTTGAAGCTGCCATTATGTTGTTTCACCTTCAAAGGCGGGTTGCATTTGAGAAGTTGGATAAGATGCAAATTGATGAGTAGTTTGAGCAACATAACCATGTTTGCACTATCAGTTTTGGACGAGACTAATTTGGTTGTGTGTGTTTTTACCTTTTTTGAACAGATTGATTTGGAATGTATTTTTTCACTGAACCCAGATGTTGCTCCAGAAGAGGAGATTTCCTTGAGCCCTGTAACTCCACCCCCTCCAACACCCAGTTCTGTGAAGGTCAACAAGATCCCTAAGGTTTGCAGGTTATCCCCAAACTCAGTGTACTGTATTTATCGTCAAGGTATCACCTAGACCAGCGTTTCTCATACTGTAGGCCGCGGACCGGTGCTGGTCCGTGAGAGGGTTCCTGCCGGAGTCTCGCTTCTCAACGCTTCTGTCACTGCGCGCCCCTCCCCGCTCCCTTGACTTCACGGCCCCGCCCCTTGTTTCAGCATTCTAGAATGTTCAGCGTTCCCGCCATAGATGTATATATGAGTATAATATATATACAGTGGTACCCCGCTGGACGAACGCCTCACAGAACAAACGTTCTGCATAACGAACGCCGCCTCGGACCCGCACGTGACTCGCAGAACGAACGTGTTTCACACAACGAACCGCACGTCGCACTTGAAAAATCTAGTTTTACATTAAAAGAAATGGCTGAATCCGGTCAGATGTGTCTCAGATGAAGACAAAGCATCATGTTGTGTTGTTTTTCCCCATTAGTGTCATTTTTTTCCTGTTTTGATGTGTTTTTGGTGTCTGTGTCTTTACTGTTTTTTTGTGTTTCGCATAACGAACTTTTCGCATAACGAACTTTCCGCATTACGAACGCGCCACTGGAACGGATTGCGTTCTTTATGCGGGGTACCACTGTATAGAGAGAGAGAGAGGAGTTATCTGCCACTTGTGGTCCAGGAGCTCTCGTGGAACTTCTGAAGCTCTCGTGCGATGCTGGGTTACAGTCGAGGTTCGGCCGGCTGTCTCTTGTCCAAATTCTGGCTGTCATGCTGTGAGGAAAATCCCCAGCTGAGTGAGATGCAGTTAAAACAATCTCGCCTTTCCATTCCACGGATCTGTG
>JBBPCZ010000017.1:15739966-15753051 GCA_037974445.1 Brycinus macrolepidotus | reverse complement strand
TTATATCACTACCACTACTGTTATTATTACAGTAGTGGTAGTGATATGGGGGGGGGGGGTGTTGGTGATGGACATTTCTACAGGGCCCTGCAGCCCCAAAGCCTGACATGACTGGTCCCCAGGACAAATAAGTTTGAGAAACGCTGACCTAGACCAATTTAAAGTCTCAGTCTGGTACATCAGTTTTTATTGGAATAAATTTTGGAGTGTGCTTTTCTGAGCATATCAGTGTCAGTACATCGTCAGTATAACATTTCTCTGTGGTGACTTGCCATGGCAAATTGGTGAAACCTAACCTAACATGGTAAGCCATGGTAAAACTCATCATGGTTAGTATTTACTGTTTTAAATGTTTATTGATTACTGTGTTTAGAAAAGTTCATGTTAAATACAGTCCAGCATTGACCAAAGTTAGCGACAGTTTCTCGGAAGTAGCAAAACACCATGTGGATTTCGCTCTGAAAATCTGGAGTCATGAAGACAGCAGCCAAGTTTGGTTTGTAGCAAGTTGTGCTAGCTAACAAACTATTTTAGCCAGCAATTTGGCTAGTTTTTGAAAACAACCAGTCAACTTTGATAAAATGGCATAAACATTGCATAGTGTATGCTCGTCACCAGTGTAATTACTTTACATATTTTGCTGTTTTATTCATGTTCTGAATACAATGAAGTGCATTTTATGTTGTGTGTCGGTACATTATACAACAACAATGTTGCTTTTGTTATCATTATTCTGGTTATATTCCGGCAGTCTGCTTTCCAATTATCATCCAAAGTATGGGCTACACATACACAATTAGTTCTGTTTAACTGGACAGTGTGTGAAACATTGATGTGTTTCTTAAAGAAAGGTATTTTTAGCACATTTTGCCATTTTAGCAATAAAAGCCGCACTTGTACTCAGGAGGTCTTGTGAAAGCGATATACAGTATGTGTCCCCAAAGTGTTTAATGTGAATAGGATTGATACTCTGGAAAATGAGTAATGTACCATTTCTGATGTTTAAAATCGATAAATTGATACTTTTGACAACTTTTTTTTCAATATTGAAAGAACACATTGGATGCTTCGTTTTTAACATACAGTGGTACCCGCTTAACGAACGCCTCACAGAATGAACGTTCCGCATAACGAACACCTCCTACGACGTGCGCGTGACTCGCAGAACGAACGCGTTTCAAACAAAGAATCGCACGTGAAAAATCGAGTTTAACATTTAAAAAAATGGCTGAATCCGGCCAGATGTGTCTCAGATGAAGACAAAGCATCATGTTGGGTTATTTCTTTTTCCTGTTTTGATGTGTTTTTTGTGTCTGTGTGTTTACTGGTGGTTAAAATTTAAGGTATTCTTGTTGCAGGACAACTTTTCCGCGAGTGAAACAGCAATTTTTTTCCTTGTTTCTGTGAAGTGTGAACCCCAAGAAAAAACCTAACATCATTCCCTGCTTCTGCTGAGTGTTTTACTAGTTTTCCCCTCATTAACAGTGCTGTGTCTTCATTTCTAAGTAATTTTCTCGATTTTTCGCGGTGACCTGGAACGGATTACACGATTTCCCTTAGAAGCATACGGGAAATTGTGTTTCGCACAACGAACTCCCCGCATAACGAACGCGCCGCTGGAACAGATTGCGTTCGTAATGCAGGGTACTACTGTACTGTATTTAATCCTGTTTAATTAGATTTAGTGCAGAGTGAATGCTTCATTGAAAGCAGTGCATTCAGAAACATTTTGATAGTATTTTTTTAAAATGAAACACAGTATTTCAACTTAACAAACCTAAAAAAACAAAATATTGTTATACTTGATTGCGGATCATGACCATGTATTGGAGTATTACATTGCAAATTATTTGCCTTATCAGAAGAATGTATTCATTATTTATTATAATGGATGGAATGAATTTAGATCCGGAAACACTATAGTGCTTCTCCAACCGAGCCTTGTTGTAACATCTTACTGCTTTGTAGAATCGTAGAACCATTGCTCCTGGAAAGGCGGATGTGCCCTCCAGAGACAATAGAGGTATGTTTGCTTGAATAATTGTATTTGTTCCTCTTAGTACCAAATATGAAGGTTAAAAAGTGCTGCCCTGAGGACTTTTAGCAATACATTTCTAATTGCGCCAGTTGGTGCGTGCGTTAAAGCATGTTTGTTTTTGTGTTTCATTGTCAGTTGGCTCAACCCGGATGCGACCAGGCCAGCAACAGCAACAGGAGTCAGCCCCCCCACCACCTGCTCAGCAACCAGCCCAGCCTATACAGACCCAAACCCAGCAGAGCCAGCTGCAACAGCAGAACGGTAATCACGCACACCCAGCTCAACCGCACTCCATTGTTTCCTAAAGGACATAGTTGAGTCCCAGTGCTGGTCCCCCTCAGAGCATGTATCTTATTGCAACCTGACAACAATGTTTTTGTGATAGTGCTGCCATGCAGTTCTGATTTGAGTGTTTTTGGCCTTTGTAGTTAGCGCTTATATGTCTGTAAATGTGACACTCTATTGAGAAATTGAGCAACTCTATTTGAATGTCTTGGATAAGCAGAAATCATCCCTTTTTGTTTACTGTGGATTTAAGTCTTGCTTGTCTGTAATCATCTCACTTCCCCCAATGAGGGGTGGTGGGGTGGGTGGATTTAAAGCAGAGCCTCTGTGAAGAGTGAAGTTAGGCACTGACCTGGCTCCCACACTGATTAATCCTCTTGCTTTGAATTTATGGAGCTTACGTGAGTCTGGCTGCTGACTTAAACTGGTATTAAGTTGGTACACAAATGTCAGTGCCTTAAGTGTTGAGTATCAATTTGATATTTGGTGACAAGTTTGTACATTTACTGTCAGTCACACAACATGCATCAAACATATAAGACAGATCAAAATCCAAAATGTGGTAGTTCATAATAAATGCCCTGAAGCTCCACCCATTTGCTTTTGTCCACTGCTTTTCACCTGTCAAACATGCAGAGAACACAAGCTGCATAAAACAAGTTTGTGACTATAATCTGGGTGTGGATCTGCAGGTAAGATGTAGAGCACCTTGTCCAAAACTGCCTGTACTCTTTAGATTTGTCTTGCTACTTGTATGGTGGAACAGATAAAAGATTTTCAAGACCATTGCTCCGGTCCCCCTAAAATTAAGGTGCAACCTAAATATGAATTAAAAACTATTTGAATAAAGTGATGAATTATAGTTCTGGTTCTGAAAATTGATTGGCTGAGCCATGTTTGAAGACATTTTAAGGTACTTGATCTGTACAAACATATCGTCACTGTTGGAACAAAAACAAAATAGTAACTTTCCAGGAGATGGAAAACAACATACATAACTTTTAATGCAAGTTAATCTAAACAGATTTTATTCCATGTAATTCTGGACCATTTATTTAGACTGTATATATTATGTAAAGGCCAGTTGTAGTTTTAATTATTAAAAAAAAAAAAAACATCAAAAATGGACATGATGTGGTTTTGTTCTGACAGCTATAGTTGTGCTATAGTTCTCTCGAAATGTGAGTTAGAACAAAAGAACCAAGGTAACAATTAAAAGATGACCAAGTTAAAAACACAAAGACATTCTAGATATGCGTATATAGGAAATATAAATAAAAAAATAAACTAAAAGTGTAACAAAATCTAAAAATTATCCAATAGGACAGAGCACCACCATTTCCTTAAATCCAGTGTGTTTTTCTAGTAACGCTTAAACTTAAAATAATTGTACCAAACACAAAAACCAAGAAATTTGTACTAATGACACATATGGTGACTGTTATATGCTGTGTAATATACTTGCCATAAGGACAAACTCCACAGTGTCGCTGCTTTGCTGAGAATAGTCCACCAGCCATGAATACCAATGTTGCATTTGCAATATGATCCTATTTTTCATATCAATGTTTCAGTATTCTTAGCAAACAAATAAAATTGGGTTGACATTCAAGCTCTGATAATTCAGATTTACAAATATAAGCAATACGATTGGCATTGGAACTGCATCTACCTAGATTAGCATAATGGACAGTTAAATTATTTATCTGTAGGGCTACTAATGCAGTAAAATGAATAAAATGCAGATGTTTTACCACAGCAGTCCAGCATCACCTGAACATTATACTCTTCTTGAGTGCAATACATGTCATGAGATATCGATTTAAAATAACTTAACAGGGCATATGAACAGCACAGTAAAGTTGAGGACAAACAAAAGTATGATTCACCTTTGGTTGGCTTAGGTTAAGGGAGTGGAGGCGTTTTTTTTTTTTTTTTTTTTTGTAATGAACACAAATGCTCCACTTCTTGTCTCATGATTTGCTGTTTGTTTAAGTCTTTAAGTTATTGAATCATTGTACTCGTCTCCAAACAAAAGTGACTGTTCGTTGGAAGTTAGATGATGGATAAAAGAAAGAAGCTGTAAGGAAAATTAGCCTTTTAGATGGAGAGGTTCATTGCTAGTTTTTCTTTCTGCCTCATGCCACATGCATTTACTGACTGTGCAGGGAACACGTGCCTGTTTCTAACACACACAGCGAGTGGGAGATAAGAGGAAGAGATCCTTTCTCAAAGGAAGTGACTGTTGCTTTTGCTTAGCTTGTGTTGTCTGACTATTGTCTTACATATTTGGCAGCGAGGAGGAAGTCTAACTGTGTGAAAGAAGTGGAAAAACTGCAGGAGAAGAGAGAGAGGCGGAGACTGCAGCAGCAAGAGCTGAGGGAGAAGAGAGCACAGGTCTGATGAACTCTCACACTGTTGGCCTTTAACAGAGTCTTCACTTGTTGCTGTTAACATTAAGTGTCAGATTGGATGCCTAGTCCAGTGTCAGTGCTTCTGTCCAGCCTAGCCTGTCTTGTCTTCATGACACACTCATTTCAACAACAGGACACTTGTATCTCAATATTTTGTTTAATAGGAGGTTGACACAACAGTCCCCAACTATGAAATAATGCAAATGATCAGAGACTTCAGAGCGAGCTTGGACTACAGGCCGCTAACTACGGCTGATTTGGTGAGTGAACCACAGTACAGATGCTGATCTTACATTTGGCATGAATATTTGCTGGAATTGTACATCTTTTAGTGCAAGTTTTTTTGCTCATTGAGTTAAAATGAGAGAAATATTTTACTGTAGTATTGATTTTAAATTTTTCTGTCGGTGGTGTTCCATGTAATACTGACAGATTGAAGAGCATCGAATATGTGTTTGTGTGAGGAAGCGTCCTCTGAACAAAAAAGGTAAAAGCCATTTGTTGGCGTTGTCTTTTTGCTAAATCTTTTGTAATCTTTTGGTTTTTTTTTTTGTTTTTGTTTTTTGCTGTTGCTGTGATATGATTTTGTTTTATTTTATTTAATCCTTGTGTTGTAGAACTCACCGGAAAGGAACTAGATGTGATCACCATCCCTAGTAAAGATGTTGTTATGGTCCATGAGCCTAAGCAGAAAGTGGACCTGACCCGCTTCCTAGAGAACCAGACCTTTCGCTTTGATTATGCCTTTGACGACAGCGCGACAAATGAAATGGTTTACAGGTATTTTTTTTCTGACTGTATCCCCACATTGTCAAGTGCTGATGAAGATTTGTTGTAGCTGTAGATGGTAAATTTATTATAATGTATGGAGTTGTTGTGCACAGATTTACAGCAAGACCTCTGGTGGAAACTATCTTTGAGAGAGGAATGGCTACATGCTTTGCCTATGGCCAGACGGGAAGTGGAAAAACACATGTGAGGAACCATTTTATTATTTGTTGTTTAGTATTTATTCATGCTCAGCAGTAATAAATGTCAGATTTTTCCCCAGTGCATTTGGGCATTAAATTTATATATTTGTCTGTTTTTTTTTTTTTTTTAGACTATGGGTGGAGATTTTTCAGGAAAGAACCAGGATTGTTCAAAAGGAATCTACGCCTTAGCTGGTAACTGTTCTTTGTGATGTGGAATTGTTGGAGGATTTTACATCAGTGTTTTTTTTTTTTCCAGTTACTAAGCTATTTCATTTATTCATTGATTGCCAAACGCAGCTCGCGATGTATTTCTCATGCTGAAAAAACCCAACTACAAGAAGCTGGAACTTCAGGTGTTCTCAACCTTCTTTGAAATCTACAGTGGAAAGGTAAGTGTCACTTTCAGCCTTTTTCTAGAGACCTGCAATGGGATTCAGATATTTAAATTATTTTTGCAAATATGTTAGCATATCAAAAATGACCGTATCTCTTAGCTTGTTTTGGTTTTGGTGCTCAGGTCTTTGACCTTCTGAACCGTAAAGCAAAGCTTCGAGTGCTAGAAGACGGGAAACAGCAGGTGCAGGTGGTTGGGCTGCAGGAGAAAGAGGTCAGATGTACTGAAGATGTCCTGAAGCTCATTGAGGTTGGGAACAGCTGCAGGTAACTCCGGTCAGATCTTTATCTTTTTCTAGATGTATGTGTCAGGGTTTGTACAATCACAAAAATTAGAAAATAGCAATTTCCAGGCCTGGAAGAGTTTTGGAAACTATTTTTCATGTATACACCAAACGTAGATATATGGTCATGAAAATTTCCCTCAGAGGGATAGATAGTGTATGAACCCTGATTTCTACAGAAGAGGACATAGATGTACGCATAGAGATAGATAGATATGTGTAGACAATGTCAAGGTTTTCCCTCAGGAAGAAATAGTACATATAATACATAATAAACGTGAAATTACATGTTCTGCACTTTCTGCACAGGCACAGTGCAAAGCTATGAAAAAATGAAGACCAAATATCGAAGAGAACCATTAAATTGTTTGTTCAGACTGTGCCTATTCAGTGGTTTGTTTCTGCAGTCCCACCCAACCCCTGACAGAATAATTATTTTTTTTCTCCTCCCTTTCACTGTAGCTGGGTAGAAATATTGATACTATTGTCATTATTTGTCATTCACCTCTGCTTTCCCAGAACGTCAGGCCAGACTTCTGCAAATGCCCACTCATCCCGCAGCCACGCCGTCTTCCAGATTATTCTGCGAAGGAAGGGGAAGATGCATGGCAAATTCTCGCTCATTGACCTGGCAGGGAACGAGCGCGGGGCTGACACATCCAGTGCTGACCGGCAAACACGGCTGGAGGGTGCAGAGATCAACAAGAGCCTGCTTGCACTGAAGGTCAGAAAGGCACCAACGAAGAATGCTGACAAATCCAGACTCTTTAAGCAAAAATTAATCCAGTTAAGGCAATATTTGGCCTAAAATGAAACGTGCACAATTATCCCCTTTCTTTAAATATAGTTGACTAGCCATGATGAGGAGTCCAAAGTTTGTTTCTAGAAATGTAAAGTGAATTAAAGTAAAGCTGAATGAATTGACAAATTGGGACAAAATTATTGCTAAATAATTGCAAAATGATTTAATTTTATTTATTAATCTATTTATTAAAATAAATGTACATATATATTTATTACAGACGTGGACAAAATTGTTGGTACCCTTCTGTTAAAGAAAGAAAAACCCACAATGGTCACTGAAATAACTTGAAACTGACAGAAGTAAGAATATATAAAAATTTACTGAAAATGAACTATTGAAAATCAGACACTGCTTTTGAATTGGGGTTCAACAGAATAATTGAAAAAATCAACCTAATGAAACTGGCCTGGACAAAAATGATAGTTCGCCTAGAAAAGACTGAAAATAAGGTGACTATAGGGACACGTTAAACTAAGGTGTATCCTGTAATTAGCATCACAGGTGTCTTCTAACTTGTAATCAATCAGTCTACCTATTTAAAGGGTGAAAAGTTGTCACTGTGCTGTGTGGTATCATGGTGTGTACCACACTGAACATGGACCACAGAAAGCTAAGGAGGGAGTTGTCTCAGGAGATGAGAGAGACAATTATTGACAAGCAGGTAACGGCTGTAAGACCATCTGTAAGCAGCTTGATGATCCTGTGACTACAGTTACACATATTATTCAGAAGTTTAAGGTCCATGGGACTGTAGCCAACCTCCCTGGATGTGGCCGCAAGAGGAATATTGATGACAAATTGAGGAGACGGATAATACGAATGGTAACCAAAGAGATTAGAGGTGAACTCCAAGGTCAAGGTACATCTGTGTCAGATCGCACCATCCGTCACTGTTTGAGCTAATGTAGGCTTCATGGAAGGCGACCGAGGAGGACACTACTGTTGAAAGCAAATCATAAAAAAGTGAGACTAGAATTTGCCAAAATGCATATTGACAAGCCACAAAGCTTCTGGGGCGATGTCCTTTGGACAGACGAGACAAAACTGGAGCTTTTCCGCAGGTCAAATCAGCTCTATGTTCACAGATGCAAAAATGAAGCATACAAAGAAAAGAACACGGTCCCTACTGTGAAACATGGCGAAGGCTCAGTTATGTTCTGGGGCTGCTTTGCTGCATCTGGCACAGGGTGTCTTGAATCTGTGCAGAGTACAATGAAATCTCAAGACCATCAAGGCATTCTAGAGCGAAATGTGCTGCCCAGTGTCAGAAAGCTTCTCAGTCGCAGGTCATGGGTCCCAAAACACACAGCTAAAACCACCCAAGAATGGCTAAGAACAAAACATTGGACTATTCTGAAGTGGCCTTCTATGAGCCCTGATCTAAATCCTATTGAACATATGTGGAAGGAGGTGAAACATGTAGTCTGGAGAAGGCACCCTTCAAACCTGAGACAGTTTGCTCACGAGGAATGGGCCAAAATACCTGTCGACAGGTGCAGAAGTCTCATTGACAGTTACAGAAATCGCTTGATTGCAGGAATTGCCTCAAATGGTTGTGTAACAAAATATTAAGTTAAGGGTACCATCTTCTTTGTCCAGGCCAGTTTCATTGGTTTTGTTTTTTTTTAATTATTCTGTTGAACACCAATTCAAGATCAATGTCTGATTTTTATTAGTTAATTTTCAGTACATTTTTTAATATTCTTGCTGTTGTCAGTTTCAAGTTATTTCGGTGACCATTGTGGGTTTTTCTTTCTTTAACAGAATGGTACCAAGAATTTTGTCCACGTCTGTATATCTAGGACAGTTTCCAATTTTGCCAGAGGGGAGCAGCAAAGCCCAAGGCCTTTTCATGGCCTTTTCATGACCAAAAATAAAAGTCAGAATAAAAGGCAAACATCTTTCACATCTTCTGCAGTCTTCCGCATGCGCTTTTGCAGAGCTCCTGTAAGTCAGCGGAACTCCTTGTTTGTTAAATGTTTTCAACTGCTGGGGAAAACAAGAAAACGTTCACTTTTGGAACTCACCATAAATGACTTCTTCCTGTGTGTCTTCTTCCCACATTGTCTGTGTTAAAGTTTTATGTGGAGATTTTAATGCATTAAATTAAAAAAACAGACTTGTGTGAAAATACCTAAACTAAAAAACTAAAAAAATACTTTTTCCGATGGCGTTTCTCTCACTACATTGTGAGTCACCGAGACTGGAACTTGATGTGTGTAAATGAAGTAAAACCAGGACTGAAATTTCATAATGCAGATTAGATCACAGAGTGCTCAAGTATATAGAATTAAAAAAAAAAATTATTCATTTTAATTGCTATTATTAATTACTGATCAGTTGATAAATGGTCCAAGTCCTAGTCTTCAGTGTGCGTGCCTAAACTGCATGCCTAAATCATCACACACTTGCGTCAAATATTGAAGAATCTCACATATGTTAAAAAACTCACACATGTTAAGAATCTCAAATCGACTTGCTTGTGTTGTTTCTGACACAGTATGATATGCAGAACAAAACTATTTGGGATTAACATCTAACAGTCAACACTTAAAGGAACAGTCATTGGACACTTAAACTGTCATGGCTGATCAGCTGTATTTGGAGTAAGGAGAAAAATGTGTTTATCTGACTTTTGGCCCAAGCATTTCTGAGTGTGTTTGTGTTAAAAAAAAAAAAAAAATCAGTGTAACAAATCTTTAAATTAATGATAAAGTGGTTCGTAAAACTGATTAAGATGATCTTTAAACTATCCAGTGTCCTCTCTCCATCAGGAGTGTATCAGAGCCCTGGGGCGGAACAAACCGCACACACCATTCAGAGCCAGTAAACTCACACAGGTGCTCAGAGACTCGTTCATCGGGGAGAACTCCAGGACATGCATGGTAAATAGCCTGTGATTTTATTCAGCCTGTGAACTCATCCTTGTTTGTTAACACAAAAGAACTTCAGTTTGTATATTAAACAACAGCTGTAAGTGATTGTTTTTCTTGCGCAGATTGCCACCATCTCTCCTGGAATGGCTTCCTGTGAAAACACCCTGAATACACTACGATACGCTAATAGGTATGAGTGCAGCTGCTTTTTGAGTTTTATTTTCTGTATGTTACATGTTTTGTTCAAGACAGCAATATTAGAATGATCTGCATTTACTCACAAAACATTCCTCAGCTGGTCATTCTGGTGCTGAGCCATTATGTTATATTAGAATTTATGGGGCTGAAGAAAAACATTTCATAAGATGAATGTCAAGAATAGCACATAATACATTTCATGTGATTTAAAAATAAAACTGAATTTGACTATATTAGTGGTAAAAATAATTACATCAGTTCTTACTGGCTGAATTTGAGCTGAAGTGCAACTTTCAGATATACTATTTGCTAGTGATAGTTACTAATTATATAATATAAAATATTTTATATGTTTTGTGTATATAATATAAACAAACTTGTACAGGTCAAATTGGTATCTCCTGATTCTTTGCCTTCCTTTTCCTCTTCCTTTTTTTCCTCTTTCTTCACCTGTCTTTGGTGGCTTCTCCAGAGTAAAGGAGTTTGGGATTAGTCCCTCAGACATCCCGTTCTCTCAGGGGGGAGGAAGTCGCTCTGAGCTCTCCCCCACCTATGAGTATGAGCACAAGCCTATTAATCCAGCTTCCTACCCATCTCACAGGCACACACATGCTAGTCACTTTCTTGGTTGCATCCTGTTGGCTGGTTTTTAACCCATGATGCACAGGAAGGGATGTATTCCTTCATGCACTGCCATGCACCTAGATAACCCACTGGTCTGTCATTTAAATGTAGTTCGTTGTAGTACGAAATGCTGCTTCTTTGTCTCATTTTGAGTGCTGTGCTTGGTGAATATTTTTCATCAGCCTCTCACCTATTTTAATCAGTCTTCATTTAATTTTTTTAAACCCTGGGCATGTGTGCTGTACCTTTTCAGTGCTGTTTTTGTTGTGATTGCTTCCTTTTCTGTTTGTGACAGGAAAACGTGAAAAAACAAAGTGCACAACCTTGCTCTTCGAGATCTACTGTCGTTCAGACTTCCGATTAGGGGTGTGCAATATGACAATACAGTATCACAATAAATTGTGCCACAATAAGCTTTTCTGAGTATATCGTCGACATTTTCAGGATTTGAAAAGCAGTGATCAACTGCATGTTTTGTTTTTAACTGGTTTAGAAGAGGCTCACAAGTGATACCTGTCTAAGTTTTCTCTCAGTGTTTAGGAGATCTAAGCTCTAATCCTGAGTAATAAGCATGAGTAATGTTCTTATAGTTTTAAATAGCATTTTGAATGTGGAAGTACTGGTGTACTATATCTGTCATAAGTCAAGGTATCATCATGATGTCGTATTTTTTCCATATTGCCCACCCCTAATTCCAGCCCTGATGTGAAACACCTGGCTGTTCTATTGTGATGCTCCAAATGAGGTTAGGGAGACTGCAACAGTTATGTAAGATTAGGGATGGAAGTACACGGTGCAGGGTGGTTGATCTCCAGAAGCATAGGGGGGGCACTGCTGGTTTAACTTTTTGTTGCGTGAATGAATAAAATCACTGTGGGGGTTCCCAGGGAACAAATGTAATGACACCATAAGCAGTCAGATATGTAAAAAAAATGTAACAACCTCTGTGGTAAATATAATTATTAGTAAAAGTGGCTGTAAACTTTTAGTAAAGTGGCTGAAAGACTGCAGCCCTTTGTTTTCTGTGCATGGTGTCATTCATGTCAGTGTGGTCGCTGTGAGGGTTGCAGTAGATGTGAGCATGTTCTCTCCTCCTGTGCCTGCAGAGTGAAAGAACTGACCGTAGACCCAAATGCTGTGGTGGAAGGAGTTAGACCCAACATGAATGCCATCAATCAACTGGACATCATGGACGAGGAGTGGGAACTGAGCAACTCCCCTCAGAGAGACGACCTAAAGTTGCTGTGTGAACAGAATGTAAGAAAGAATTCCTTTTAATACTATAACTGTATTGTTGCTGTCAGGTCAAAACCTTGTATCTCCAAAAAATAACTTCACAGAAGAGGGGGAAAAACTCTCTTTCAATATGAGTGAGACTTCTCTTATTTCTGTTGGTCCATTCTTCACAAGATGAAAACACAAATTGCAGCTGGCTTTTTAAAATTATATAAACAGCATAAAAGCCACAAAAAGGAGATACAAGATGATGAAGTGTATTATAGACAGTGTTGTGCATGAACTGTTTTTGTGAACGCTGAATTGAACGAATCAGTTTACAAATTATGAACGTGAACGTGAGTGACGTTCACTCTGGGGAGACTGAACGCTGCTCACGTTTTACGACAGTTTTAAAGTTTGCTGATAACAGGCTAGCATGGCTGGTGCTTCGAGTTCAGACGCCTCTGCAGAAGGCAGTTTGTTTAAATCAGGGTTGCCAACTTTCACGCATCCGGCGTGACAGTAATGCATTCAGCCTCAATCTCACGCTCTGACGCTCAGGAAAGAAATCTCATGCCAAATCTGACATTCTTCTGTGTTGTAATTTTTTTCACTCATGTAAAAAAATGGTTCGCTGAAAACACCGGTTTCAAAGATGTTTATTTGTTACCCGTCCGTGCGTCCGTCGCCGCTCACCGCTCCAGACATCGGCCACACATACCCCAATATCTCACATCTCACTCCAAGGTATCTCTAATGTTGTCTGAATAAAATTTCCATATACAGTACACCTGCACCTCGTTTTTTTCCACTGTTAGCATAACATGATGCGTTGTTTAAGTGGTAAGATCTATTCTCAACCTCAAAATTGGTTTTTAATGTAACTTGTGTCTGTGATCGTTCAGTGGTATGACAGATAGAAGGAGAAGATTGAAGGAGGTTCAGATAGAAGGACGTTGTATTGAAAATGTAAAAA